>PVLD010000843.1:0-217696 GCA_004027595.1 Dinomys branickii
CCTGTGCTAATTCATTGAGCTTCTCCATAGGTATAGGTAGATATTATAATTAAGATTTATTACTTTCATTTTTTTGTACCGGGAATCGAGTTATATGCCTGGAAGCTGTATTACTTTCACTGGATCCCACATAGATGGTCAGAGGTGCCATCACTATGTGTGCTACCGAGAAAGAAATAAAAACATTTCCATAGAGTTGTAAGATACACTCCTACCTCAGAGATGCTAAAATGTGAAAAAAAAATATGCATCACAGAATTAAGCATGGAAGTTGAACTTGAGGTTTATGGAGGTCTGAAGGAGAAAAGCTGGGAGGTTGATTCTTGGGGCTCTAATGTTGATGTACTGTCCTCCTCCAAATTGCACCCACTGTGGTTGCTGGTGGTGTTATTGTTCCTATCACTACCTTGAAGGAGGAGAGGTCTCACACAGGCTGTTTATTTAGTGACTGTTAATAAAGCACTCAGAGGTACTCAGTGGGAAGAAACTGAGGCCCAGACCTCACAATGCTGGCATCTTTACAAGAGGGGTAGTTACAGGAACTAAACCTTAGAATGCATTCTGTGAAAATGCCATGTCAGGGGGCGGAGTGCGCTTCTGTGTTTCTCAGAGGCTCGGGGTCTCCACATTGAGAAAAGGTTGAGCTTGGTAATTAATGACATTTTCTGTCTACTCTCCGAACCGTACTCTTAACTGCTTTCTCAAAAAGTACATTGGGAGGAAATCAGGATCAATACTGTGAAAATGAGCTTATTTTCTCCATCAGTTACTAGTGCTGGAGAACACTTCTCTTTTTGAAGCCAAACATAGGAAATGAACTTAGGAGCGTGAGCCTGTCCCTGATCTGTAGCCCAGGGACCACCATGGGTACACTTACTGGAGAGGACAGTGAATTTCAGAGTTTTCATGCTTTATTCCTCCTCAGTTCCTTAAGAGGGGTGAATGTTATGCTGATCTTCCAGTGAAAATCAGCACTGTGTAGACTGGATTTATCCACAGTTGGCATGAGTCAGGGGAAAGACTGGAACGACCAGCAATTAAATTATCACCAAAGGACAGGCAGGTCTTTTGTTTTGATAATCCCAACTGCATATAAGGTTCTTCTGAGAATGATATAAAACAGAAGCTGCACAGAACAGATTTGAGTATCTGCCAATAAAAGAGAAGACCACAAGTATCACCCTCAATTCCAGAGACAGTCGCTGAGGGACATGGCACCTTAGTCTCCATTTCCTTAAAAAACAATCAAGAACTTTTACAAAGTGATAGAAATAAAAATGGGCTTTGTGAACAGGAAAGACAAGAAGGAAGAAGTGTAATGTGTTTGTTTGGGGGAGGACAGAAGGAAGTGCAGAGTCCACTGCTGTCAGGTTTGTGAACCCAGCTCTTAGGGAGGATGACCGGACCATTTACTCAAGTATTTGCTAGTTGCCGTGACTCCACTTGGAGGAGTGCGCCTCACACATACCCACATCTACCCTGTGAAGCAAGGACTTGTGCATTCCCGGCGCGGCACGTGTAACGGCAGAGGTGTGGAGCCCACATGGTGTCATTCCCTGGGCAGCTGGTTTGCAAGTCATGGGTGTCGTAGAAGAGCAGTCAGCACTTGTAAAAAGAAATCTCCAGCCATGCCTGCTCATCAGGTGTTCAAAGGCTGGGCCAGGCATACAGGTATCATGTACCGGTGCTGTACAGATGTGGTCTGTCCGCAAAGGAGAGGGCATTGATCACAGTGACCACGCCCCAGGGAGAGGACCCGGAGTGGAGGAAGCTTTGGAGTTATACACCATGTGGATTGGAATTCTGGCTCCAACTGGCAGAACCCAGTGAATAAATTTATGGACAATAACCAATCCTGAGTAACAGGGTGAACTTGAACCTTCTTACGTAGGCATTTGTTTACTGTGACATTTCTTTCTGTCCTCCACAGTGACTGAAGGATCACTCTAAAAGGCTGTGCAACTTGTTTCCAGGGGTAGAATTGTGCAAAGGCTTTTCTGTGGAAAGGAGGGTTTCCTAGTAGACCTCCCTGGGTAAAGGTTAGGGAAACCCTACTTCCCAACAGAGTCTGACCTCCTAATGTATCAACGCTGCATGCTCTCCTGTGCTTGGTGCTGTGTTCTGATGGAGTGGGCTCAGGCCTGAGCCAAGAAAGCCTACCTAAGAGCTACACTTCCTCTTCTGAGAAGTGAGTCAGCTCAGGGCTGACAGCCGTCAGGCCAGAGGAGGTCAGCAGCCTGCACCGCAGCGGGGTGGGGCCACCCTCTCCCGCAGCCCTCTGGACCCAGCTGGTTCTCACCAGCTCTGTAGTTTCGGGCAGCTCTACTTGTGACATCCGGTAGCTTCCTCGAGCACCCAGGAAAGGAACGGCAGCCTTGCTTAGGGCCAGGACTGACTTTAGTGTAGCCTGTGAGGTTCAAAATGAACTCATAGAAGTGATCAGAATTTGTAGATGATCAGTATCCACATTACTTTGATTTGGGTTTGGGGTGCTTAAGAGAAAAGCATGCCAGAAGAATAATCCGGCAACCCAGTGGATCTGGGGCAACTGAAACAGTTGTGCTTAAGTGAGGTCACCCTGGGACCCAACTGCTGTCATTCTTATGTGCTGGAACAGATCTTGGGTCATTGGAGGAGACTTTTAACAGAATTCTCAAGTGCTGTAGGCATTTTTCCCAGGTCCACGATGGTGGAGTTTTCCTGATGGTGGTGTGCTCACCCTGCGGGCTCTGCACCAGCTCTCAGCCCATGGGAACATGTGGCAGTCCTCCTGGCGTTGGCTCCGGGTCCCAGGCTGAGCAGAACTTCTCCAGGTTGTATTCTGGTTCCTGTTCCTTCCATACCATAGCTTCCTGGGAACCCAGAGACATCCAGAGGGCAGAGGGTCCTTCCTGCTGCTGTGCTGGGCAGCAGCTTCTGTTCAAGATTCTCTGTTAGCAGTGAAGCACGTCCTGTCCTGTCTCCTGGGTCTGGGCTAGGGAGGAGAACAAAGCTACTCAGCCAGAAACCCACCAAAAGTTTGGGGAGTTTTTATCTTACGGTTACTTGGCACTTAGCCTTTCTTTTCAGCTTTTCTGATTCGCTTTCAAAAATGAAGCTTGGAAAACAAAGAACAGTTGAAAGCACAGTAGAACATTCATAAACCTACCGCACGGAGCCAACAGTTTACGTCAGGACCTGTGTGTCGTGTGGATGCTTTGTGTATATTTGCAATCTGTGTCCCCATTTCTAAGATTTTCTCCACATTTTTTTCTACCTGATGATAATCCCTTGAATTAGAGGTCAGAATTTTCTCATTTCCCTCAAGGTTTTCCTTTTTTGTTTGCAAAAAATTTTTTTGCAGAGTAAAGTTGGGTTATTGTAGACAAGACGCCTCACTCTGGGAAGGGTTCAATAAAAGTTCATGCTCAGAAGACTCATTTGAAAATGCCTATCTCTTGTCACCTAGGACAGTTAGGGAAACCTACATCCTTTCCCCATTTTTACTTTAGGGGACACATGTGTTTTAAGGGATACACCTTAATAAGTAGGTATTCATTGATTGGTATGTGAACTCAGGAACTTAATAGATTCAGATAAATTTTAGGGGATCAGGCTTCTAGCTCTCATTATGTGAACTCTATTTTATTTTATTTTAATTTAATTTTATTTATTTTTTTTTGAGATAGGGTCTCACTATGCAGTTCAGGCTGGCACTGAGCTCACTTTGTAACCCACGCTGGCCTGAAACTTGCAACGATTCTCCTGCTTCAGCCTCCCGAATGCTGGAATTACAGGTGTGCACCACCATGCCCGGCTGTATGAATTCTTTTTTTATATCTAAAATCCTGGAACCACATAGATTTGGATAACAGCACTCCCTCTTAGCTGGGTTCCTATTCTCTAATATAGGTACCAATATATTCAGATGTGGAGAAATACATAACAGGACAAGGAGGGTCACACAACTTCTTCCAGAGCCCAATCTGAAGTTTCCACATAGACCTGTTGGTAGCCCAAAATCCAGCTTGATCTTGATTCGTGGGTAATGGGGACAAACTTAGATAATATCATAATCCTTAAATAGTTTTAATTTTATTTTTATTTGTGACTGTAATTCCTTGGAGATAAACTTTCAGTGGAAATTGAATTTGTTTGTTATTTTAACTAGTCATTAGTCCGTTGGGAGATTCCAATCTGAAAGCAATGCTGTTGGCCCAGGTTGCAGGGCCTGGCATGCGCAAGGCAGTGCTGAGCTGCTGACCCCTTGCAGGGCCTTGCAGGCTTGCTCCGCACTCTTCCTGTGGTGGGAGGACCAGGCAGCTCCCTGCAGTCACGTGGCTGCTCTGATCTGTTACTGTATGTCAGCTCCTCTAAAAGCTGCGGGGTGCAGATGGGGAAGTGGTGGGCCAGCAGACAGGGTAACTTGGGAACTAGACAGAGCCAGGCAATGACCTCGGACAAGTAACTAAGACCTCAGAGAGCCTCAGTCTCCCCTTTCTAGAGGGAGCTGGGGACTCAGCCGCAGCCTGCAGCAGCGAGCTCAGGACTGAGTCATCTAGCACCGCCCTAGTGGGGCTCCTCTCTCAGGACCCTTCTGTTAGGGGAGCTGGGTGACAGCTGTCAGCTCCTATGGAATAGCAGTTGGTTCCCAAGGGGGTTTGCAAATGGACCTTGCAAAATCATCATCAAAGTGATACAGGTTCTCACCAATGGTTGTAGAATTCTCTTTCTAAGTTAAGGTTGCTGCACAGGTACACTCGGTTAGCTGAGGTCTAGAGGAGGGGTTACTTGGAAAGGGCACCCTGTGACCAGGACAAGCTCTTTCTGGGGACTGTCAGGCAGATCTGGCTCCATCCAGGGAAGAAGGGCTGGGGGTTACCTGCTGGGTAGTGCAGGAGCCCAGGGGCTCAGCCGGCCATTTAGTGGGCTGAGTAATTAATGCTGCATTTTAGGAGGTCACTCGGGCATCAAAAATTGGTTCATTAGTTTCACGAAAGCAGATTGTGCAACCACAGGGAGACTATAATCGGGTAGTAATTGAAAATAACTTGGTGCTTGGTGAACCTTAATGGAGGGAACCAGTTGGAGGTAACTTGGGAAGGACAAAAGGCTGGGCGGGGGTGGCGGAGAATCTTCTAAGACCACACAGCTGGTTAGGGAGATGTCTTCCCTCTTCCCTTGCAGTGCCTTTGTGGGATTTTGTGACTCTGATTTTTAGGAGTGGACTTTGTGTACAGGAAGTGCATGCTGAAGAGATGCCCCAAAGCTGTGGTGCTGACCTTTCCTGATTGTGGGGCGTGCTCAGGTGCAGATCACAGAGGGGAGCTCAAAATCTTGTTTCACCTGGAATCGCCACGCCATGAACATGCCTGGGAGCATTTTCCTTTACCACTCGTGGCTCTGCTATCCACAGCCTGTACTGTGTGGTATCTGAGGAAAGCCTGATTGAGCAGGAGAGTGCAGTTTCTGAGCATCTGCCCCTGGCTGTGACTTGGCTGAGTCCCCAGAGTGGGCACTGGCATCATAGTGCTCTGCCTGGCAAGGGCACAGCTGGAAGGGAAGCAGAGAAAACAGCCGCAGCTCTTTCCAGGGCAGACCATGTACAGCGTACAGCACTGTTCTCACAAGCTTTGGTTTGAGCCTCAAGAGCTCGGAGATGTTCAAACCCTCAGGTTCTCGGCAGTGCTCTGTTTTCTGAGGCCACTGAGATGGCTCCTTGTGCTCAGTGCTGGTGGCACCCAGCAAGGACACCAGGTCACAAGGAGCTGTAATCGTCACTCAGCTGTTGGTAAAGTGAGCTGTTTATCTCCTATCCCTTATCAGTTGAGACTAATAAGAATCTGAAAGGACTGAGTGTACCTGCGTGGAGACTAATCAGGAGGGCATCTAGAGTGCATTTATTTGGTCAAAAGAAATTGCATGCCCTCCTGTGCACACAATGTGACCGTTCTGGTTTAGGTTGCTTGGAACGCACCCTGCAGGAGCTTACCCTTGCCCCTTTTGTCCCCATCTGTCTTAAACTTGTTTCTCAAGCCAGTCTTCCAAGTGAGTATGGTCACTGCATGGCTTAAAAGCAAAAAGGATCAAAGTTTTCAAGTTTCTCCAAGTTGGCTTTAAATTCCTGGTGGGCTCATTTATGGTCGAATTTTCCCGGAGGTCTTTCTTCTCAGTCTTGGCGCCTGTCCTGTTAATAAATCAGGGGCGGGAGGACACTTTGGTGGCCACGAACACTTAAGAAAAGTGTGGGGCTGGGGATACAGCTCAGCTGCACAGAGCCTGCCTGGCAAGCAGAAGGTCATGAGTTCGATGTTTGATTCCGGCACCAAAAAAAAAAAAAAAGGAAAAGTATGGAGAACTTAGTTTTACAGATGATCTCCCAGCAATCCTATATCTTGGCTATCCACATAAATAAGATACCACAGCTATAATACTTCCAAGTTTACAGAAGGAAATATGCCTATCAGAGGTCACTGCTTTGAAAACTAGCATGTATTGTTTTTCTAACTACAAAATTCCTATGTCCTCATGGAGAATTCAAAGTGCTCAAAGAGACTTCAGGAGTAAATTAAATACCTCTGACTATTTTGTTAAGTTTCTGCTCAAAAGGTTTTTAAAAAATTAATTAATTAGTTAATTTTGGTTTTTTAAGACAAGGTCTCCATATGTAGTCCAAGCTGGCCTTGAACTTTCAGCAGTCCTTCTGCCTCAGCCTCCTGAGGGTGCCACTACTCCTGGCTTCTGCTCGAAGCTTTTTTAATGAAGATAGACACCCTCCTTCTATGAAAATCTGGCTTTCTTGTTAAATTGTCTGTCTTGTCTTTTAGTTTCCAAATCTTACTTCTTCATTTGCCATAAACTCTCAATACTGAGTCATGATCTTACATAATTAATAAAGCAATTTATTTATATTGCCTCAAGGACTCAATTTTCTGGTTAGAGATGTCACAGATAACACTGCCCCTACCACCTGTGTGGTGTGGTGGATCAGCTTCTGTAGCTGTTTAAGTATTAGGTAAAAGGAAGAAAGAGAAAGTGTCTTTCCCCCTGGGGGGAAAATACAGCTAACTTTTAGACAGACTGAAATGCAGGCAGCTATGGTCACACAAAACGAGGGATAGGTACTTAGCAGCTGAGCAGATTTCTAGGAAGATGCATGTCCTGTGTTCTCTGTGAGCCCGTCCTGGCAATGCTAAGACCTCCGCAGGGGTACTCCCTAGTCCCTGACTCCTGAGCTCCTGGTCTGCTGCCTCGGGTCAGCGTTCATCTTTCCCAAGTATGCTGGAAATCATATGTTTGATTCCACCGGTAAAACCTTTTGACAAAATTATGCGGGTGGGATTTAAAGTTTTGAAATGAGCTCAGGAAATAGGTGGGTGGACTTCTTAGTCAGTGGCATGTGATTGGTGGGTGGGAGTTTCTTTTTTAAGCCAGTGCACTATGTTGACGGTCCAAGTCTTCCAATGTCATGTCCCTGAGAGCTGGAGTGGAGACAAGCACTCTTTGTCTCCCTGAGTGTGTTAACAAAGGTGTGCTGGCAGGAGGGGCCATGTGCACAGGGCCAGTGGAATTAGGAATTTGAAAGCATACATTAGGCTCCTCTGAGGTCACGAGGGGCCTCTGGGAACACAGCACCCCAGCCTGCCTTTGATTCCACTGCCCACGTCCACACTTCACAGTCCAGCCAGCTGAAGTGGCGCTCACTGTCCACTCCACAGTGCCTTAGGCTGAGACACCCCACCCAACCCCGCCGTGCCCGGGTCTTCCTGTTCCTGTCCTGGTAGCACCTTCCCCTGAGCTAATTTTGAGGGGGAGCCAGGATCAGGGCAGGCAGCCTTAGTCCTGCTCCTTTCCTGTGTCCTCTTGTTAGAAGCCATGCACCTCCCAGGGCTCTGGTCTGCCTGTGCAGAGGGGAGGACCCTGCGCCAGACACAACACCAAGGGCTGTGCTCTCGCTTCCTGCTGGTGGCGTGGGCAGGGTGCTGTCTTTGTGGGCCTAGCTCCTGGATAGCCGAGGGTGCCTTCTCACTGCCCTCAGGGCCTTTGCTGTGTGAATCTGTGTCTCAGTCTCTCTTAAGGAAGCAACCATCTTGCTGCAGAGTCAATCCCTGTAGGCTGGTTTTATCTCAGTGATACAGGTGTATGCCACCACACACAGCGAAAGTTTCATGAATGTTAGAGACAATCAAAATGGGAGACATAAAAAATAAAAGTACTAAATGGAACAAAAATGTGCCTGAGAAAGGGTTTAATTTCACTGTTTTCACAGACTATATAACTTCTGATGTATATACCATAATTATCTTTAAAATGTTTTCTGCCTCCTGCAGCTGGAAGCAGACAAACTGGCTCTGCCAATGAGCCCCAGCCCAGCAAGCCCCAACCCTGGCCCCAGTGGGAGACAGGAAAATGCCACGCTTCTCACAGTGGAGCCATCACCCCTGGACAAGAATAAGGGCTTCTTCGTGGACGAGTCCGAGCCTCTGCTCCGCTGTGACTCCACATCCAGCGGGTCCTCAGCGCTGAGCAGGACGGGCTCCTTCATTACCAAAGGTAGGAGCAGCAAGTGTCAGCCTCCAGGGCAGCCAGCCTAGCTGCAGCCAGGCCACCCAAGCGACCTGTCCCGGACAGCCTGTCCTGGACCCTGAGCTGACCCTGGTCAGGGAAGGTGATGTCACTGGCTGAGGTGGACACGCCTAGGAAATTTCACAGCTGCCACCGCCTGTCAGGTCACCTCTATCCTCTCAGTACTAGCAGAGGTGTTTCTGTGAAAGGCAGAAAATGTTGTTCAGCAGGTTTTTGGAAAATTATTTACCAGTCTTAGATCCAAAGATTTAAAGTATAACTGGTCTTAAGAATTGAAAGGACAATTTTACTGACTTAGGGTCCTAGTGTTCATGCTGTTAGATTGAAAATAGTGTTTTAAATGTCACGGATTTTTTTTTTTTGGTAAATAATTTGCCACTTTTGCCTTGGAATAATGAGGTAGGGAATTAGGAGATGCACTTTTTTGATGACCGATTTCTGTTAGAAAGTACGTAGGTTGGGGGCAGTTCCATTTGGATTTTAGGAGGGTTCTATTTTATACATATATTTATAAAATACCTTATATTGTAACCGCTTTATACGTTTATGTTAACCTCTTATTTATTTACCTAAAAATAAAATATATTGCAATTTATATGTCACTAACGACAGTGTAAGGGAAGTTACATTCCTCACCTCTCTGTAAGATGTGACCCAGGAAGCATTATTTTCTGGCTTTTATGCTTTCATTCTCTCAGAGTTAAAAAATTTGCTAAGTCTGACAAGCTGGCTGGTCTAGCTTGGGACTTTGATCATTTGGCCAGAGGTTGGGGCCTTGGCTAGCTTTATTTAGTAGACCCATTGCAGACAGAAAAATTGATAAAGGTATCACAGCATTTCTCTGAGTTTCAGAAGAACTTTGAAGTCATTTAAATCTAGGTGTTCATGTGCCGCCATAACGATACATCTGCCGCCAGCTTGGCAGGTCACTCTGATTCCTAAGAGGCTGCTCCTGCTGCTGTCTTACATGCAGCACAAGTGCAAACTCCCAGGCCGTCCACGCTCTGCGAGACAGGAGTGTAACAAACACACCAGACTGGGGAGGCTGGGGAGAGGTGGTTTCACGCTCCGGGAGGCCCCCACCCACAGCACAGTCCTGTTCATCTCCCCCTCCTCCCTCTGGTCTCTGCAGAGAAGAAGGACACGGTGCTGCGGCAGGTGCGCCTGGACCCCTGCGACTTGCAGCCCATCTTTGATGACATGCTGCACATCCTGAACCCCGAGGAGCTGCGCGTGATTGAAGAGATCCCCCAGGCCGAGGACAAGCTGGACCGGCTGTTCGAGATCATTGGGGTCAAGAGCCAAGAAGCCAGCCAGACACTCCTGGACTCTGTGTACAGCCACCTTCCCGACCTGTTGTAGAACATGCCAGCGCTGCGCTCTGCAAACTGACTTAGCGGCGGGTGGTTTCGTTTGGTTTCTCGCTTCTGGTTCTGGTGTATGTGTGTGTTTAACAGCCTAGGGCCAGTGTATGAGTTCTTTCTTCTCTCATCTTTTCGTTTTTTTTCTTCTTTTTTGAAAAATCCTCTGGGAAGTTAGTTTATAACCCTTTGCAAAGTATAACTATTGCAAAATATCCACCAGTAAATTTTTATAAGTTCCAGTTTCTCTGTTTTTGCCTTCTTATGTATTTTCCAAATTGTTCTGTGCACTTTAAATCCACATAACTGACCATAAATGCAGTGTGATTTTTCCTCCACACTGGATTGTGAAGTTCTTCTTAAAGTGGAGTGGCATCTTGTGGATTTTGTAAGCAGTCTTCATGTCTTTCAACATCCATGCCTACATTTTTAAAAATATATATATTATTGCTATTTTTATTATTGTTTGTCCTTTACAGACGTTCTTAGGGATAAAGGAGATCTGAGATCCTGTTGAGTTACTGTAATACAATCAGACCTTGAATTATCTTCTGGATATTCCACATTGCACATTTCATATTCACGGCTGAAACTTGACCACACCATTGCAGACCGAATGGTTTTCGCCTGGACACTGTGTAGAATGCCTGATGCCTCGTGCTCCTCTTCACGCTAACATGCTCTGGGCTGGAGAAATGATATCCTTAAGCCATCAGGACTTGCGATTTCAGTGGCTTGACATCTGGGCCACCAAAGAACTTGAACTTCATCTTTTAGGCATTGAGTTGTTCTGGAACACATTGCTGCACTTTGGAAAAGTCCAAACCGAGTGCCAGGGGCATGTTTTCCATAGCATTTGCCCAGCTTTGCTTTCAAAGATGTCTTGTTTTTTATACAAACATAGTCAATAGGTCCAGTCTGCCCTCAAGCCTAGGTCTTGTTGGGTCTCCTCCATCAATCACTATAATTAAAAATGGCTGCAGCTGTAAGAACTGTCTGATATATTCGCAACTATGCGCCCTTATAAACCTACCCTCTCATCCCCAGTCGCCAGGTTCTAAAACCAAGGTGGTGTGGCCTCCCTTTGTGCCCGTGGGGTTTGTGGGTAGTGGTGAGAGACTGATATCAGAAAAATGCCTTCAAGTGTACTAATTTATTAATAAATACTAGGTGTTTGTTACTTGAGTCGTTTGAGTGTTTTTAACCCTTGCCTGTCTCGCCTGTCTGTGCACTCAGTTCTGTGCCATGAGTGGTCTTTTGTAAAAGAATATGTATTTTAAAATCCTCAGCCTCTCTGATTTTCAGATCATGCCAGCGAACAAAGAGTCTGTCAGGAACGTCACCTGGAGGTGCCCAGAGAAAGACTGTGGGGAAAATTACCAAGCATTTCTTGGCCTTTGGGGACCTGACATGGGCTCCTCCTTTTGAGACTAATTGCCTCTACTTAGGCCCTGAGGATCTGGACGGACAGACTAGAGTGGGGGGACGGATAGCAGTATGTGGGGTTGGGACTTGTGATGTGCAGCCTCTCCTGGGAGGATCTATATCATTGAGTTCATAACGCTTTTTTTTTTCCTCTGCAGTGCAGATGAACCAGGGACTCCTGGAGACTCAACAGATACTCATCTCTGAGCCCCTGCCCCTTTGAGGGCAGCGAGGCAGGTGAGGGCGTAGGGGTGGGATCTATTGCATTGTATTTCTCACGCATGTGCCCCGCAGTGTAGTCGCCCTGGCTGTACAGAGCTCCAGCAACCACAGCAACTGTAGAAGTTCCTCTTAGCGTGAGAGCTGTGCGCTTCGACTCTTGCTGGTTTTCTCTGTTTCCTTGCAGTTGGTTTCTGGAGAACCTTGCAGGTCTCACTGGTTTTCGTGCTGGGTTTCCCTTCCGATCCTTGACGGAAGGCAGCAGCTCCATCCGGAAATAAAACGAACTAGCCTGGTCCAAGATGGCAGCAGAGGAGACAGATTTTTGTCTTTCAGAGGACCTTAGGACTGCTACTTATTTTATGTGGGAGCAACAAGCAGAATGAGGGAATGAATGAATGTGCTTTGTCGTCAGAGGCTATTCAAAGCTTGGAGATGCTTTTACTAAGAGCCCAAGTTAACAGTTTTATATTTTACTAAGTGCTTTTCGCATTATCTTATTGAATCCTCCCAATGATCCTATAAAATATGTAGATGCTACCACCACACCCATTTTGCAGATGAAAAATAAGCTTCTGAAGCTAAGGAATTTGCTGAAGACCTTAGAGCAAAGTTCTACGGCTCAGACTTGAATCTGGGTTTTGCTGATGGGCTGAATCCAAGTCCATCAATTCTATTCAGGACCAGCAGCCAGAAATGTTTTGTTGGCAGAGGTTGCTGTGACAAAATGTACTATATGTGGATTAGAGCTTAAGTCCCACATGCCAGCTCAACAACACTTGGGGAAATGCAGCCGTGGGATTGGCATCTCAGGTGGCCCCGAGGAAGGTGCCTAGGCACTGTGGTTGAAGAAGCTTAATGTTGAACTAACCAGATGTGCACCATTTCTAGAAGAGAATGTCGCCTCTGGCTACGTTAGTAAAATACACAGGGAACTCATAGAAGCAACCACTGCTATTTGCACTTTGGGGCTCCTCAGTGGTGGGAGCTGCCTTCCTTGGTGGGGCAGGGCTGCCCTAGGAGGTTCCAGGGTGAGGGTGGGGAGGCTGAGAGAGTGACAGAGACAGACAAAATCAGAAGCCCCTCTTGGGAAATCTGAGCCAGACGATGAAGACCTGTAGGCAGAAGAAAGACTGGCTTCAGTCATTCAGAGGGCGAAGGAAGAGGCCGTTTATTTTTCTTTAGAGAATAATAGGGTTCCTCTAGGCTCATTTAAGCTAAATGCAATCAGCCTGGTGGCTCTGGCTGCTTTTTAAGGAGAGAATGATTCCAACACAGGGAAGAAGTCATGCATGGGTGGTTCTTAAACTTTCATGTAAGGAAGAGTCATCCGGGACTGAGCTGCCATTAAAAAGGCAGATTCCTGGAATGAGAATCAGGAGGTTGGCAGGAAATCCAGAATGAGCCTCCCATGCCAAGTTTTGGGCCCCAGTTAGAAAGCAATTTAAATAGTTTAGATCCTGGACATTGAGGTTCTAGGCCCAGCAGTCATACAGCACCTCGATATTGTGGGAAATGAGGGGACTTTGCTGGGCCCCGGGGGCACTGGAGTCCTGTGAATGCACCATTTCAGCCGTCCTGGTGTTATGGTGCTGCTGCTCCAGGGCTCCCTTGGGTCTGGAGTGCTGCTGACCCAGGGAGGTTTCCAGGTCACAACCTCCAGCTGAGGTTTGCTACCCTGGCTGCACAATGCAACCAGCAGGAAGTTGCTATCCCCACCCTGAAGACCTCCAGTCCAAGGGACAGGACACAGGAGGCAACAATTTTTATAGCTCCCAAGAGACCCTGGTTTAAGAGCTTGGGAAGAGTGAGGAAGGTCCTGTGTTTCTCTGTCGGCTAGCTTGAGGGTCTACAGCCTTACTGTGAGATGTTGTGTTGCTGTGTGTGGTCAGCTTTCTGTCACTGTGGCAAAAGGCCCGACACACTCCACTTGTAAGGAAGAAGGACTTATTTTGGCTTATGATTCCAGAGGTTGCAGGCCATGGTCCCTTGGCCCTGCTGCTTTGGACCTGTGGTGGCCCAGAGCACAGTGACAGAGCACATGGCAGAGGAGGCCTGTTTATCTCATGGCAATTGGGAGGCAAAGATCAAGACAGGATGTGGTCAGGGTTCCAACAACACACCCCAGGAAACTTTCTTCCTCCAGGCCCCGCCTCCAGCTGGCCACCAGGCCCTCACACAAGGGCTTTCAGGGGACACCTCTGAATGGAACATTGTTCCAAGGACTGATGTACCACCAGGCACTGACAGACAACATGGCTTTGTTGCACTGATGAGCTCACCTGCAAAGAATCAGCTCTTTATGGCACTGAGCACAGAATGTATGATTTGTTAAGAACATTTAGGAAATGCCTATAATCGTAGCACTTGGAAGGCTGAGGCAGGATTGCTGTGAGTTCAAGGCCAGCCTGGGCTACAAAGTGAGTTCAAGTCCAGCCTAAACTGCATAGTGAAACCCTGTCTCGAAAAAAAAAAAAAAAAAACCAAAAAACACACACCTAGGAAGTGGGAGTATTATAATTTATGTCCCTATATGTACTTGGTGAAAGGTTCACCAATTTGCAAGGAGGTATAGTAAGAAATGGGTCCTAAATCTGCATGGACGTCTCACAGAGCTCTGCTTTGGGCAGCCACTCCCTGTTTGGACCCACAACCTCATCACACAATGCTATGGACGTGAGCGGCACCACGTTGGACTTCAGCTTAGGACAGGAAAAGTGGAAATGCTGGTCCTCACCTTCCGGAGGAAACTCACGTCATGCAGGGGCCTTTGGCGCTCCCTGCAGACAGCCGGGCCCGTGCTTGCTACTAGTGGCGACACCTGCTCACCTCAGTCCCTGTGGACGCTTGTTCACAATTCCAGGCTCTCTTTTTACCTGCTTTTGAAAGTAAGTGGAAAATAGAATTTTGCATCGGGGCAAGCGGGGAGTTGTGAAGAGGATTTTGCCTTACTTGATCTTAGGGAGCTGTTTTCGTGCATGGAGCACATGTAGATGCTGGAATCCTGGGTTTTACGTGGAAATTCATAAGAGTATCTGGCAAGGGTGTCTGAGAAGTGTGTACAGGACAGATGTCTGGCAGCTGTAGCCCAAGGGCTCAGCCCTTGCCTAGCAGTTCTGATGCTCTGGGCTCCAGGGAGAAGAATGAGCCTTCAGGGTACAGGAGAAGGAAAAGGAGGACATATTCTTGGAAAGGTGGCTCTTTGGAAGCCTTCTGAGTTTTGTATCGTTTGCACCATTGAAAATGGTACAGTTTTTTAAAAGTTGTAAGTAAAATGAATTTAGACAATTTCCTGTGGCATCCAGCAAATGAAACCCAAGGAGAGAGTCGCATAAACCATGCTTGAAATGCTGGCAGCGGTGTTGTGAGGAGCAAATTTTAGGAAAATTTGCGGAGGAATTGGGTACTGGGCCCATTCTACAGAAGTGGGGGCCAGCCAGACCTCTTCTTCCTGGCCTCTTCCTGAGCATCCTTTACCCAGACTTGTTCCTAAACAAACCCGCAAGCCCTGTGAAGTTCAGATGGAGAGAATTTAGCCTTAGGCATTGACGGGGGAGGAGCCCAGTGACTATTCTCTGGTACAGACATCTTTATGTGTTTCTGCACACAAGGATGTCTCGCACATAATGTCTTCCAGAGGAAGAGCACTGAAGATTTCTTAAGGCTCTTCAGTAATTCTCTGTCTCTCTGAAGGAGAAGCTCCTGCCCTGCTAGGGCGTTGTTTTAGGAGAAAGGAGGGAAGCAGAAAGCATGGTTCCAAGAGTTTGCGCCTGACAGGTGTTTCTCGTTGTGCCAGAAGTGTAGGAGAGCTGACTTCATCCCATGTTTTGGTTCCTTTTGTTTAAATATAGCGCGCCTGCCCCCAGAAAGGCTCATTTCCTCCCCCGCCCATCCTTGAAATATTTGAACACCTACCAGGCAGCCACCGGAGGGGCCGGAAGCACAACCTGACAGAAGGGCAGAACTTGACACAAGGTTGTACCAGCGAAAAGAGGGCAGTGTGTGATCACCCAGAGGTGTGTGAGGAATGTGGCAGATGCCCCGTGTGTGTGTGTGTGTGTGTGTGTGTGTGTGTGTGTGTATAAAGGAACGAGCTCAAGTGGCCGCCTTCAAGATGTGCACAAGTTCCCATGAGAAACAAATATGGACGTGATAGCAAGAAACTAGGAAATATGGATGCCATCACCAAATGAATCCAAGTACAGGGAGACTGATATAAAGAGAATATTACAGGAGACAGAAACTCAATATGAGCCAAGGAAAAAGACAGCGAGATAGCTGGGTTGGGAAACACATTGTGATCCCACCATCTCGGGAGGCTGAGGCAGGAGGATGGCAACTTTGAGTCCAGTCTGGGCAACTTAGTGACATAGTGAGATGCTGTGTCTAAAGTCTTCTCGTTCATTTCAGAGAACTGTGTCACAAACGGCTGTTGGCTGTAGTTCTGTGTATTTCAAGGGACCGAGGATGAAAGGGGAGGAAATGGGAAGAACCGGTCCTTTCCCCCATCACTAGGTGGCTCCTCACATGTCCTGTGGCAGAGGGTGGAATGTGTGCGGCCCCTCGAGGGCCTCTCCTCCTCAGATCATGCACTGCTCCAGCTTAACCTACATCTCATGCCGCTGGAACCATTACCACCCCATTCTACAGAGGGGGAAGCTGAGACTCAGACAGGGACTTCCCTGAGGTCACAGTCAGCACAGGGAGGCTGCGGAGGGGCTGTGTGTTGCAGGCACAGGGTACACAGTGTGGACAGAAAGGCAAATAAGGAAGGATTCACTTCCTGCCCTTCGGGAGTCTCTTTTATGACTCAACCAAAATCACATTTTGTGGGGATCAGGAAGGGTTTCTCCTGATTGATTTTTTTCCTCTTGTGTTGATCATGCATCCACTTTATCAGAGCACAAAGCTCTTTCATTGCTGCAGAGATGCTCCGCTCCCGAAGCCCCCTCAGAATCACAGTTTTCCTTCTACCCTGAGCCCGGCCAGCTGTTTCCACGTTATAGTTTTGTCCTCTAGACAGTGTCAAGATAATGGAATCATACAGCGTGTAGTCTTCCGAGACTGGCTTCTCTTCTACTCAGCACAGTTCCCTGGTGATCTCACCGTTGTTGTTGCCTGTAGCAATTGTTTGTTCCTTTTAACTGCTGAGTAGTGTTCTACTATGTAGACATACCACAGTTTGCTTCACCATTTAAGCCCTGAAGGGCATTCTTTTTCCAGTTTTGGGCTATAATCATCTGTGCACAGTTTGTGTGTGTGTGTGTGTGTGCGCGCGCATGCACATGCAGACAGTTGTTCATTTTCTTAGGGTAAATACTCAGGAGTAGGATTACTATGGTAAGTACAAGTCTGAGTTTATAATAGACTATCATGCTATTTTTACAGTTGTTTATTCCTGGCCCAGTGCCTGTAGATCCAGTTACTTGCCTCCTTGTTAGAGGCTGGCATTGTGTTTTATCGTTGTTGTTCTAGGAGGTGAGTAGCGGCATAAACTAGAATCCATAGCTCTCAGAAGGATGCAGCTAGGCAAAAATTTAGAAGTGAGAAAGCACTGACCCTCTGATTATCACTTCTATGTAATTGGTACAGTTTTATTTTATTTTTTTTAAATATTCTTTTCTTATTTTGGTGAGGTGAGAACACTTACCATGAACACCTCCCTCTATAACAGATGTCCAGGTGCATAGTGTGGATCGCTGGCCATGGGTGCAGTGCTGTCCAGCGGACTCGAGCTTAATCCTCTTGCTGACCTGGAACTCTGTGCTCCTCATTTCTGCCCTGACTAGGAGCCACTGTTCTATCTCTGATGCCATGAATTTGCACAGGCAAAGGATGAAGCATTGGCATTTCTGTGATTTCATCACTTATTTCACCAGCGTGCGCTCCTTAAGGTGCATTTATATTTCCACCTGCAGTGGAAACTTATTCTTAATTTTTAGGGCTCAAAGACCTTCCCTCATTTTCCTGTGTTCGCACTGAGGGCCACTGAGGTGTTTCCCTGCCTGTGCTGCTCTGAGTGTGCTGCCTCGGTCATAGGACGGGTGTGGATGCCGAGCCCACTTCCAGCTCTGTGGAATGTGGACCCAGAAGAGGAACCCACAAGTCACACATCAGCTTTGATTTTAATTTTTGAGGAGCCTCCAGGCTGTTTCCCACAGTGGCCACACCACTGTGGGTTCCTATCCAAAGTGTGAAGGGGTCCTGCTTTCCCTACGTCCTCACCAACACTTGTTTTAATTTACTTGATAACAGTCGTCCTGGCAGGTGTGAATGATGCTTCCTTAGGGTTTTGATTTGCGGGTTTTGTAGGTTAGTGACGTGGATACTCTCTTCTTTTCTCCCTGTGGACCACTTGCACAGTGTATGTCTTCTTTGTGGAAAGGTTTATTCAAGTCTTAGCTCACCTTTAGTCAGGATATTAAGAAAACATTGGCTATTACATTGTAGGCTCCCTGATATGCTTTGAAAGTGAACCCTGTCTTGGATGAACAGCTTGTGCCTATTTTCTCCAGATCCCTGGGTTTCCTTTACAGCACTCGGGCTTTCTAATTTGATGTCCTTCCGCCTCTCCTTTTCCTCTTTTGGTGCCTCTTCTTTCCAAGAACAATGTCAAGGGACTTTTCCCTTTTATTTATGCTAGGAGCTTTACAGTTTTGGGTTTCATATTTAAGTACTTAATTCATTTTGAGTTGATTTTTGAGTATAACAGCCCAGTTTATTTCTTTTTTAAAGTTAATTATCATTATTATTTTGCATGATTGCAGACAGAACCCAGGGCTTTGCGCATGCGAGGCAAACACCCTATGGGTCCAGTTTTATTCTGACGTTTAGGGGAACTCTGCTGACTCTGGCTCATTCTGGTTTGGCAGAGGGGAATTCCACCCCGAGGCTCCACATCAGGGTCAAAGGACAGACCTTCGGCCTCTCAGCATTTTCCACATGGTGTTGGGGTATTTCCAGTCTAAAGACATGGACTGACCAATACATGAGAAGAGAGTTGCCCCTGCTCCCCCACCATCCATGGTTAATGTGACAACGCTCCCTAGCAGCGTTCGAAAAGACCCCGAGAAGTTTGCATTTCGGCCACAGCATTTCCCAAATCCACACGTGTGAGCATGCGGTTGATTAACATATGCTTTAAAGTTAGTTTTGTACATGTGCCTTTAGTCTCACGGGGACGTTCCTTTTGTCAGTGTAGAGTGGGCAGTGAGTGGGGTAGACACCACATGGCACCCAGGGAGGAATGCCAGATCTGCAGGGTGTCAGAGGGCCCTCCAGCCTGGGAGGGTCTGAGGGTCCTGGAAAGGGACACGAGACACTGTCACCATGGTCAGGCCAGGCTCTAGGTCAGAAACCAGAGCCTGGATACATCAGAAAGAGAGTGGACACCAGAGGAGAGCAACTAGAAGGTGAGGGTGATGGTGTGCTGATACCGGGACAAGACCGCAGTGGCACGGGACACCAAACCCTCACCATCTCCGTGAGCAGACCACGTCCAGAGCAGGGTGAGCTCCAGGCCTGCCCGGGCTGGATGGACCAGGAAGTGTGGATCGGAGCCCAACTGGGTCTGCGCTTCTGGGGCTGTGTCTCAGAGATCCGGGACCTGGGGCTGCAAGGAGCATTCCCAGCATCTCACAATTGAAGCACGAGCTGGGGAGGGGAGACAGCCAAAGCCTAGCGAACAGATGCTGGCGTGGGGAAGGTAGGCGGCGCATATTGGGCAACAGACCGCTAAAAGACTGGGATCGGGATAAAACCCCGCTGGGGAGGGACCCAAGCCAGGGATCAGAGGCTCTGTTATCCCTGTCAGTTCTTCCGAAAAGCGCATCTGTCCCCAGACCTCAGGCACAGTTGAGATGAGGCTTAGATATTGGTGAATAATAGTTAAGACAGGCAATAGAATCAGAGCCCAAAACCATGAGCCGCAGATGCAGAAAACGGGCGTGAACTGCTGCTCAGAAGGGGAGACAGGCCCAAGGATATAGCTCAGTGGCACAAGCACCTTCCTGGCAAGTGCAAGGTCCTGAGTTTGATTCTTGGTACCAAAAAAAAAAAAAGAAAATACTCATCAGAAGGGGAGCCAGTGGGCAGGAATGAAGTCATACCAGCATGTGAACTGCATTACCCTGTCCTGCATTGAGAGTCTTGGTGGGCCTGCAAACCTCAGAAATCTAAATGAGAATGAGAATCTACATCTCCTAAAGCATGAAAGTAGGTCCAACATGATAAAACCCTTCCCTCCACTGTCTAGTCTGGTCATGAGGCCATCAAATGAAGTTTTAGTGAATTTTTAGTTTAGAAAAAAATACTATAAATTTAGTCACCCCAGACACCTCTAACCCCAGGACCTAGAATGTTATGCAAATGAAGGTTCTTTAGAAGCCATTTGATAGCTCTCTCCCTCTGTTCTTATTTTATTTTATTTTATTTTATTTTTCTGTTACCGGGTCTCAAACTCATGACCTCAAGCTTGCCAGGCAAGCACTTATGCCACCGAGCTACATCTCAAGCCCATGGGGCAGCTCTCTCCCTCTGCCTCCAACTTGGCTACTTCCTGCTTCATTGCAGTTCAAACTCATGACCTGGAACTAAAAGCACACTCCATCCAGGCCTGGAGCTCTGAAACCAAGCAGGCACAACAATTCAGAAGAGCAGGATAGATTTCATAGCTAGTCGGCAAAGGGAGGCATGGTCAAACCAGAGTAGGTCAGCATCCGTACCACCCAACTCCGCTGCTGGCCAACAACTCTGGATTTTACTGTGATGTCTGCAGATGAAGCTCAAAGTCTCGGCTATGGATTCAGCAGCCCTTATGCCTGGAAATGAGCATTTGCACTTCCCTTTCCTCAGGCGTGCAGCAGATCCAGTCAATCTAATAACAACAACTACCACAATAAAAATAATAATTATACCACTGCCCGCCTTTGCTTTGCATTTGTTCTGTTGTACCAAGTGAGACAAATACATAACAACAATAAGGTCAAGACTCATTGCTGTTTTAAAAACATTTTCTGGGGAAACAGGTTTGTAAACTAAATAAACATATGCCAAGGATAATGTTCTTAGTTGCCCTACAGGTTCTAGGTGGGAAAAGCCCAAGGAGAGGCTTGGGCCTTGGTTGGTTTTCAGTGACACAGGCAGGTCTTGGGAGCACCTGCTCTTGCAGGAGTTCAGGCCCACACTGAATAGTGCTTTGGGGCATCCAGAGCTGGGCAATTCTCCCAGGTGTGTTCCTGTCGTACCACTGGCACTGCCCCTGCCAGCTCCCCCAGTTCCAAGGTCTGCACTGTGCCTAGCGTATTTTCAGCCATTATTTGACCCTCTGCCTACTCCAATGCATCAGTCCAGCCATGTGGCAAACACTTTGAGTTCCCCAGGAGGGCCACACGCTTCAATCCTGTGAACGGCACCCTTCTGAGATGTCCTCCTGCTGCTTCTCCATCTCCACGGGTCAGCTGGGTGCTCCCAGCCCCATTTTTATTGCATGGATTGCAGGAGCTGTGCCCAGGGCAAGTTGATGGGTTTGGCAAGAGGAAGTAAGGGAGTTATTAGGAAGCTAGGAGACTGGCTAGGAAGCAAGGTAGACTACTAAGAAGGAAGGGCAGGAAGAAGGTAAGCCAAACCACACGTGGGCCCTGGAGCCACAGCACAGCATCCAGGAAGAGGAAATGATGGATCTCGCTAACCAGATGTTTCTAATTCAGTTGGAGTTGTGCATCAAACTATAGTGCCATTAAAGCTACAAATTATAGGGCAGCATCTACACCAACAAGGATAAAGATCAAGGTGGGGTAAAGTCTGTAATTCTAGCTCCTCAGGAGGCTGAGGTAGGAGGGTCACAAATTCAAGACCACTGTGAGCAACTTAGCTTATATTGACTTTGGCTGACCATAAAAAAGTTAAAAGGGCTGGCAGTGTAGCAGATACAGAACTCTCTGGGTTCAATCCCCAGCACCACAAAGCAAGGCAAGACAAAGCAAAGCAAAGCAAAGCAAAGCAAAGCAAAGCAAAGCAAAGCAAAGCAAAGCAAAACAGGACAAAGAAACAATCAAAGAATGCACTAAGGCTGGATGTGGTGGTTTATACTTGTAATCCTAGCACTCCGGAGGCTGAGGCAGGAGGATCACTGTGAGTTCAAGGCTACAAAGTGAGTTCAAAGCCAGCCTGAACTACGTAGTGTGACCCTGTCTCGAAAAGACAATAAAGAACTGGGTTAATATAAAATGGAGAAGTGACTAAAACAGGGTGTAATTAGTTACTTTCTGTCTCTTCTGGGAGTAGATGTCTAGGTTTTTCCTAGACCCCACCCCTTATTTAAAGAAAATAAAATTTAGGTAAGGTGTATGCATCCTTTCTTCCTTCTGCTTTGAAATGTCCCCGTCATGAAATCAGTGTCTGGGATTTGCTTCAAGATCTTTATGGTCTGGGGGGGCATGAGTGGGAGACAGATGAAAGACACCCAGCTATGAGCTGGGGCCCAAAGATCTTGGGTGCCAGGCACACTGTGGTTTATCAAACACTCCTTATTTGTGTAAAATCATAACAAACACCAAATAAACCCTGACCAGGAACCATGCCTTCTTCTCCCATGGAGGTCACGAACTATAGAGCATTTACACCTGCCTTCAACAAAGTGTGCAATGTGTGTGTGTGTGTACATGCATGTGCAAGGCATCCCATGCTGACACAGCACGAGGTTCCCTGGTGAGTTTGCTTTCCTGTGCCCCTTCTTCCTCTGAGGGAACCCTCTTGCCTTGGGTTCAGGATGCTTTATTTGGGGGGATATGGTCAGGGTCGGCACTGGCCCTGCTTGGAGGAAGGCGTACAGCTTCTTTCTGTCATCAAACAATGTGGAGGCCTCTTCTACATCAGCTATCTGCCACCTACAAGGCTCCTACTATGGCCATGCAGATCACTTCCCCTTGGTGCATCCAGAGCTGGGCAGGGGCCAGTGGCCTCAGTGTAGCGGCCCCACAGCCTGTGGAGGACTGAGTTAGCAGAAGATGGTACTCAGCATTTGCTCCAGCATGAGGTGAACGCCCTACAAACTCTGCAGCTGTAGGGTCCTTTAAAGGACTCTGAGATGGGGAAACCTGATAAAGAAGGCAGCAGCGGGCACATACAGGCAGCTGTTTTTGGATGGAGGGAGAGAGAGGCTTTTCTGGGTGGAAGGGGAAGGAGGCAGCAGAGTTGGCCATGACAGGGCTGCACAAAGCGGGATGTGCAGCTGAGGAGGAGATGCAGGGGTGAGGTGGGGCTGGATGCAGAGGTTGGGATGGCGCTGGGAAGGCCAGCCTGGAAGCAGGAGGCCATGTGGGCTGGGGAGTGGCGAAGGGAACCTCATTTCAGGAGTGTATGACTTCCAGAAAGCACCTCAGTAGGCTCAGACCCAGAGTTGATGTGGACTTCTCAAGAGCTGTGACTTGAGGTTTGAGGGGGCCCACCTACCTTTTCAGGGGCCATGCAGAGCCCACTGCACCATGTGGCTGGACCTTGGCCGTCCCATGCCCACAGCTAGCCTAGCTGCCCTGAGGCTCACCCCTTGCCCTCTCCTGGGACAGAGCTTTCCCTGCCTCTCAACTCCTTCTTCCTGCTCCTGGGCTCATTCACCTGGGACCCAAGGGAAGGCTCTGCTGCTGGCCCAGGAAGTTGGGGAGTGACAGGTTCCCTGCTCTCACTTTCTCTTGGGGCAGCTGACTTGTAGGTGACAAAGAAGCTGTGGGCAGGTGCTAGATTGTGCTGCTGACCTTGCTGATGGCTCAGCTCGGGGCTTGTGGAGGAAGAGACCTGAGCTCCTTGCTTTCTGGGCTCTCAAGATTCCTGAGAAGCTTCCCTGTCTGAGGGTGCCAGCGTGGAACAAATCTGGGAGCAGACCAGGTGGTGGCTGCCCAGAGAGTAAGGATGAAAGTGATGACCATGGAGAAGACAGTGCAGAAAGCAACAGGCACAGTACACATGTGCAGGAACATGCACACACATGTACCCATGTGCACACACACCCACATCCCTGGCTTAGTCAGAAATCAGTTCATAGACACAATTTTTTCTCAAGCAAATGGAGCTTTGCAGTTGTAGCCTAATTCGATTACATAAACTAGGGCTGAGTTGGCCAGCTCTTTGATGAGTGTTTAAAACCCAGTGAGGGGTGAGCTTGGCTGAGGGGGAGTGATTAAAGTCCTGGATTCTGCTGCAGAGAAATCATAAAGCATACTTACGAGAAATTCGAAAGTAGCTTCAAATGGTAGCTTATGGAGTGCACTACCTAATGTCAAAGTGGCTTTTCCCGAACAGGTTGCTACTTCAGGACTCAGAGCTTCAAAGTTGAGCGAGTTGTTTCACTTGAAACCTGAAGTTGTTGTATATTCATTCATGTGTTTTGAACGATGTGATACAGTATAATGGCGGCTTATAGATGGTTTCACATCCAGCACTTGGAAAATAGTGGAAATAGTTTGAGAAGTGAAGTGTGACTTTAGGGAATTCTTAGAGTCTTCATTGCAATCACAGGCACCATTAAACATCCTGGTCTCCAAGCACAAGGATCGTGTCCTACAAATCATGTGCTTAAGTCAGTGCGAAAGAGAGCAGTCAGCTGAGTTCAGCTCAGGGCCGTAGCCCATGCGGGGAGCTCGGAACTGGGCAAGGGTCAAGATGACTCATGCTTACTGCATCATCACCAGTCTGTGTAGTCAAGGAGACCGATTTGCACCGCTAAACAGACACAGGACAGCAAGAGGCAAGTGCTGCCTCTAACCACCCTACTGAGGAAATACATGTGATCAGTGAGAAGGAAGTTTTCCAATTCAGCAAAGATCTACATGGTGAGTCCTGAACAAACTATTCCCACTGCTCAGAGGGCACGGAAGCTCCAACTATGGTGGGATCTGACTTGGTCTTGAAGAATGAATAGGATTTCAGTGGGAAGAGGAGCTGGGCTTGGAGATGCAGGCAACGCAGGAAAAGAAGCAAGAGGGGAGGAATGAGAGAAGGGCATGAAGATGTGATGTCTTAAATTCTGTAAGAATCCGTCCACAGTCCCTGTCTCAGTGCCCCTAGGTGCACCTGTATCTCTCCCCACTGCAATCCAGTTTCATTCGCACCGCATCTTCAAGGCGCATTCTGCACTAGTGATTCTCCATTGCTAAGTCCAGTGGACACTGCAGGCCTCACCTCACTCCCCCTGCTGGCAGTGCTGCCCTGGGGCCTGTTCTCAGCGTCCGCTGGAGTCTGCACTTCCTTTTTCTCTAATCTCCAGTCTCTGTTCTCCTTTCTTGTCAGAGCTTTCTTGATCCAAATCTGGAGAGACACACGTCCCTCGGTCTTCACAGCACTACCCTTCCCATGCTGTACCTGGGTAATTCGTATTTGATCAGCAGACCACCTCAGCAAGGATTTCCCAGTCTCTTCACTCCTCAAACTGGCCTTTACCCCCAGGAGCCTTGGGATGAAGGCCCACCGCACCCAGCTATTTTCCGAGGTCATTACTTGCACTCATTTTTACTTGTGTTATCAAATTCTAAACACAGAAGTCGTGGTCACTCCCATGTCTTCAGCACTTACCACAGCATCCGGTCACCATCAGGGACCCGAATGAAGGAGCAGCTACTCCAGGGAGCACCAAGACCCCTGGGTTGGTTAGACAGGGTTTCTACAGAAGAAGGTGTGGGAAAAGGAAGCGATACAGAGAACCTGGGCTCTCCAGCTAAAAACTTTTAGGTCCAGTCTAGAGATAAAGTTGACACTTAGAAGGGGTCCGAGCCTGAGGGTGCCCTTCTCTGATCTTAGTTGAGGAGCTCTTGTGCTCGCTGGTGCTGTGTGACCCACGTGGGCCGTGGGCTGAGCCCTGAGCACTGGACAGATGATAACCCTAAGAAGAAGAGTTTGAGATAGGCTTGGAAAGGAATGGGAACCAGTGGGGCCCAGGACGCTGCAGGAGGGGCCAGCTCTGAATTCACTCTGAGCTTCCTCTTCAGATGGTCACAGTCACTGAGAGAGGGGCACAGAGGGAGGGCCAGGTTTAGAGGAAGAGAACGAGCTCATTTCTTAGGATGGTTTGAGCTGCAGGGCATCAGAGAGATACTGCAAAGAAGCATTGGGGAATCTCAGCCCGAAGCTCAGAGCAAGACTGAGGAGGAGGTGGGGATTTGGGAAACATCTGGAGAGAGGTTATGTTTGGCAAGGTGATGTCACCAGGCAGATTAGAGGAAGATGACAGAGTATGTAGAACTTTAAAGAATTCCACCTTTTAGATGGAGAAACTCAAAGCCAAGAGGAAAAATGCAGAGATTTTCCATGAAGAAACAGGCTGCTATACTCCAACATGGTGTGGCCAGAGCCCTCAGTGTGGGAGCTGCAGGATAGCAGAGGCAAAGACAGAGGAAGGTGACCACGGGACGTACGCTTGTGCGGGGAGGTGAGGAGGGGAGGTAACCAGTGGGGAGGAGCAGGAGAATGCCTCCCCATCTGTGCTGTGACAAAAGCAAGTGATGTAACCTGAGAGGTGGAACCAGGTGACCGGGAAAGGGAGGTTCCTCGGGAGGGGAAGTGCACAGGGCCGATGTGGAATACGCAGGAGAACCCCCAGGCCAAAGAGCAGAAGTCTGCTGACCGTGGCATGAGGGCTCTGCTATGTGGGAAGGGCTGACCTGTCCCAAGGCTTCCATGTGTCAAGGTGACCTGTGTTACAGCGGTTACCTTGCTGACATATACGTTACAGGTGTGTTAGCTCTATCACCATTTATGACCTTTCTCAAAGGCAATCATTGACTTGCCACTATCATTCCATTGTCCTGATTTATTAGTGCTAAGACCCTGTCTCCTGATACGTTCTTTCAATAGACTGACTTTTGTATGCTCACCTAAATAACAATGCTTAGGAACTTGCTAACTCTTACTCTATTTTCTGCATGCTGTAAGTTAAATAAACATGGTTAAAAGGGAAAAAGTGGGTGCAGGTATCTGGTAGCCAATAACTTGATCCATAGCTTGTCTCCACCGTTTGCTAACTGTGTGACTGTGGGGAGCAGACTTAATTTCTCTGGGTCTCTTGGCTTTTGGATACTTCTGTACACTGTGGTCTCCTTTCTCTCTCTAGTTCTTCAATAGCTCTTCCCATTCTGTCTTCTGTGTAAATTGTCACTGATCGTGTTCTGCTTTCGTGTTTTATTTAAGAATTACTGAGCGATTGCTATGCACAGGCCACAGAAGGCACAGGGCACTCAGGACCCAGGCTCCCTATGGAAGGCAGTGACAGATGGCATATGGGCTACTACCTTAGAGTGCATCTCTGCCACCAGCTACAGAGAGGGTGACAGGAAATCCTCCCAGGAGGCGTGACACTGAATTAAGACTTAGAGACAGAGTCAGAGGCAATTCTGCAGAGCTACAGGGCAACCCACGGGAGGAGGGAGCAGACAGGGACCTGAAGGGACAGAGCTTTTAGAAATCTTTAAGGGATTCCTGGTGGCTGGAGCCTCAGGTCAGGGGAAATGTTAGATCAGGCAAGTCTGTGTTTTGCGGCTCTTAGGAGGAGTATTAAAGACCCAGATGACACACACAGCATGGGGGCTAAAGGCACAGACTCTGGAATTGCGTCTATGGGGTTCAAATCCCCCTGTTACTCCTTACGTAATACTAAGGGTCACAGTGCTGTATTGTTTTCCTCATGTGTAACATGGAACTAATAGCAGGTGATGATTCAGTACCTTGTGTGTAAAATAATTAAAACAATGTCTAGCATCTGGTAACTGCTACAAAACAGTTGTTCTTGGTTAGGGAAGCACCGCTGGAGGATTTGAATAAGGCAGCATTGTCAGATGTGCATCAGGAGGCGGCTGTGAGAGGGATGTCAAGGGTGCAGGGGAAGGAGGGCTACAGAACGGGAGTCAGAAATGATAGAGGGAAGTTACAGTCATTCAGCAGCAGTGAGAGTGTGGGAGAGGGAGAGGGAGGAGGAGGCAGGCAGGAAATGAACGAAGGAGCCAGTGAGGTCTCCATGGCCCATCAGAGGGAGAGAAGTTTAGTGGTGAAGGAGAAAGAGAGGTCAGTTCTGTGTGTGTCGTGAACTCAAACAGGAAAGCCGTAGGGTTTGGGGTCAGGGGGCCTGGGGCACACAGCTTACTCTCACTGAATCA
This sequence comes from Dinomys branickii, assembly GCA_004027595.1. Classification (NCBI taxonomy): domain Eukaryota; kingdom Metazoa; phylum Chordata; class Mammalia; order Rodentia; family Dinomyidae; genus Dinomys; species Dinomys branickii. Next base: position 27,707 of record PVLD010000843.1, read on the forward strand.
GTCACAGAACTCATCTAAATTCTGGACCACATTGAGATTGGATGTTGCCCCCTCTAAAATGAGGTTGATAGTGTGGCAGTCATGAGAGTTGAAATGGACCTGGAATGGTGCCTGGTTCTCCTGCTGCAGCGTTTGGTGAGATGCAGTGATGGTGGTAGTTTGGGGTCTGAGTGCGCTGAGTTCCAGGTCCCTGTCAATCAAAACCCTGGACACAGTATCTCCCAGAACGGACAGAGGGTGTCTCACACTGTGTTCTTGCCCGTACTTCCCAAGAGCTGGGCTCTCAGCAAAAAGCCCCCTTACTCACCCACCCCCGCCACCCACCTTCTTATCCTAGTTTGCCATCCCAGTTCTGGGGACCTGGGACGGTCACTTTGTTAAAGCTCCAGGGCTACCTGGACTCAGTGATAAGGGAGAAGCCCTGGAGCGTGGCCAGGTTGAGATGAGAGGAGGATTGGCAGGGGTGCAGGAGGCCTGGTTCCTGCACAGTGCCGAGGTGCTAAGTAGGAGGCTTGTCCCGGCCTTTGGATGGTGACATCTGAAGGTGACAGATGAAACTTTTCAGGAGTTATTTCCTCCCCGGCTAACACACAGCAGCAGCAAGATCTTGGTTCACATTTCAAATCTCTCCCTGGAAAGTTTCAAGAAAACTCCCTCCCCTTCGTGCTAGGGGGTAGAGGAAAAGTAGCACCATGTTCTCTCTCAATGGGTTGGTCGTTGCTGTCTTTCAACCTGTACAGAAAATGTCCTAGCTCTGGCTAAGGCTCTTTGGTGGAAAAAATCATGAGCCGTCACAGTCCTTCAACAACGTGATGGCTATTGAGTTGGATTTGGGGAACTACCCAGACCAGAGCTCTATTTCCCATTTGTGCTCAGGGGCAGCAAGGGTTGAAACACTTCTGGAATCTGTGGACTGCCTGGTTAATCAGATAAAATCTCCTGAGGGAGAATCACAAAGGAAGCTTCTCAGGGGATTTCAAAGTCTCACTGTAAACAGCTGAGGAGGCTGTAGCTGGTCTGAACTTCCCTTTGACTCCAGGCTGAATGTTGTCTTTTGGGTAAACACCAGGCTTCTCCCACCTATCTCAGGACAAAGAAAGGACTTTAAAAGGCTTCCTTGCCTGAATTTGAGAGAAGAAAAATGAAAGTGGTGTAAGCTTTTTATAGCATTTAAAGGCTGGGGATTTAGCTTAGTGGGGCAGCATCTGCCTGGCAAGTGTGAGTTTCTGAGTTCAATTCCCGGTACCAAATATATATATGATCTGGGTTTCACCATACAAATTGATCAATTTTCCACTTGTTTTTGCCTATCAGTATATATAGTGAAAAGTCAAAGCAATCCAAATCCGCAATTCTTAATTATAAATTAGATTCAGACTGAAGCCCAGCAGACCGTTACTGGCATCTCTGACAAACTATGTCCTTTCATAGATACCACCACATTTAATCATGTTCAGCTGCGCAGCACATGTCCGGGAAAGAGATTGCTAGCCACGTTCTGGGAATGAATATCTTACTGTAACTGTAACCGTTTGCTAGGCCATGGATAAGTCCTCCACTCAGGCCAGTGTCCTGTCTGCCTTTGTAAGGCGCCCACTCTCTGACTCTTGTTGCAAGCCCACATTCCCCAGCCCCTTCCTGACCTAATTCTCCTTCCTGTTCCCTTTGTCTCTGGTCCCGGGTACTCAGATACCTAGCTAGAAATTATACACAGCTTTCTTTTGATAGTATTGCCCTTTTGTGTGTGTGTGTGTGTGTGTGTGTGTGTGTGTGTGTGAGAGAGAGAGAGAGACAGAGACAGAGACAGAGAGACAGAGACAGAGACAGAGACAGAGAGAGTGAGAGGGAGATGAGGGGGGAAACGGCCATTTAGTATACCCTAGTGACCCAGACACAGTTGGGATGGGGGTGGCCATCAGCAGAATCACTCATAGTGTTTATTACTATGGTTTCACCCCAGTTTTGCAGAAGAAGCAGCCAAATGAGATCAGGAGCTTGCTTATGGCCTCCGAGCCAGTGACTTCCAGCTGCAGCTCTCTGTCCCCATTCCCCAAGCCCTTTCCCAGTACCAGTGGTTCTTCACCTAGTGCACATCACAGTCATCCTAGGGAGCCATCCGTGTCTGGACCCTCATCCCCAGACAGGATGATTACCATTACCTTTATTTTTATTACTTGTGGTGCTGTGGATCATATCAAACCCAGGCCCTTGCAGGGGCTGGGCAATCCTTTTACCACCAAACTTATGATTTAATTATTTTTGTGATCACTGCGCTTAGATGATTGCCCCTTTATCCCCTTTGCTATGACATAAAACTGAAAGACCAAACACTTTGTGCTTAGTCTCCCATTGTTCTCAGTTATGAAACTTGGACACTCAAACTTGGCTACGATTTGCATTCAAACGTGTGCCTCTCAGCTGCTGGAGCTGGAGCTCAGAATCTAGGTGCTTATCTATAAAAGAAGGGTGGCTACAGCTACTGAGAATGGCCAAATCACTCGTAGAAGTAGCATCATATCCTGCTTTTCTTCGTGAGAAAAGACACCGTATTGAGAGTATTTTGGTGATTTTTCCCCCTCTAAGCTTACTTTGTATTGCTTTCTTTCGGACCTTCTAGCTGCAAGCTACACAGTGTCCAGGGACTTGCTTCTGCAATGATCTTCACCTCATGGGCTGTTGTCCCTTTTTTCAGGCAGCAGGAACTCAGGCTAAGGCTGTACAATCTGTTTTCTGTCATCAGTGTATTTATCTTCTTTTTTTAACTACCATTTCACTCTAAGGATTTGGCTAATTGTACTCCATTTTCTCTTTGGCTTTACAAAGTCTTGCCCACAAATACAACTACCACATGGTTTCAATACCTTCCTGTGTATTTGAAAAGAACTTTTCCCAGTGATAAAATGTAGCAATGGGGGAAGGCAACACCCAGGCCCTAGGGAGGCTCATGGTGTTGGAGTTCAGACCTGCAGTACCTGCTCAGGTTGGTGGTTCAGCAAGATTTCTTTGAGCTCCTGAGGCTGTGTCCTGCTGAGCCTCCTGGAGAAGAGCAAGGTCCATAATGGAGAAACAGCAAGAAAATGCCCATGAAGAATGGGAGCCGGAAGGGGCCATGCTCACTGAGGACAGTGAAATTCCTAGAATACCAGGCATGCAGGGTTAAGGAGGGAAGACCAGGCTCTGATCTCAGGGGTTTTAGGCCCTGTTTCAGACTTTACGGTCAGAACCATTATGGAGAGTGACCATTTGGTAGAAGATTACAAATACAACTGGACTTTGGAGATGTCTTTGGAAAGGCATGTGTTATGCTAATTTATTTTTTATTACTTTTTTGAGACAGGGTCTCCCCATGCAGTTCAGGTTGGCCTAGAACTTACTTTGTACCCAAGACTGACCTTGAACTCGAAGTGATCCTCCTGCCTCAGCCTTCTGAGTGCTGGGATCACAGTGGTTCCATCATCACTCCCAGACAAAATTGGCTTTTATAATGAGAATATTTCCTTGCTGTGGAAAGTTATAGTGAAAAAGGATATGACAATTTTGAGAGTGCATGTCATCATCTCATAAGTTAGAATGGCTTAGAAATTTGGTTGCAGGGCTGGGAATGTGTCTCAGTGGTAGAGCACTTGCCCGGCATGCAAGAAGCCTTGGGTTCAATCTCCAGCACCACTGAAAAGGGAAAAGAAAAAGAAAAAAGGAAATTTGGCTGCAGGTTAAAGTTCACATTTAGGCTTAGCTACATGTCAAGAATCACAATCGACCCTGGTAATGTAAGGAAGTATGAATGACTTCTCTTGGTCCTTAGCTTTTCCAACTTTATCCTGAAAGATCTCAGAAATAAGAGGAAAGGGACCCCTCCCCCCCAGTGCTATTGTACATCTGAACACAGGGCCGAGTTCTCCTCCTTGGCTCATGAAGGTAGCATCTGTGAGGCTCATTTATTTGGCTTTTTCTTGTGTTTGTACAAACGGAAACACCCTCCAGGGATTTTACACAGCAGATGTATTAAATAGCAACATTGAAAACTCGTTGAACCAGGAAACAATGAACATTAAATGGACAAAAAGTACAGAATAAACAGGAGCAGGAGATAGAGTAATGTGGCAACCTGCAGGAACCCTGGCCTGGAAAATGAGCATGGAGCAAAGTCATAGCTGGGTCCAGGGAGTCACATAGGGAGGAGACAGAACAATACTCACTGCTTTCCCATGTGGCTGAGCAATGGAAGCTCTTCCTGCCTGGGCCTCTCGGATACCTCTGGGGTGATCTCAGCACTCCCAGCAGCAAAGCACATGGGCTTGTGCTTAGAGAGGCTGTGGGTGGAGAGACCGAGGCCCTCTGTGCTGTGAGGAGCTCAGGACCCTGCTACCGCAGAGCACTTCTCGAGGGACCCAAGATCCAGGAGGTCTCTGTGCCAAGTGCACACACCATGTAACTGTACACGGCAGCCCTGGAGAACTTAACTGCCCCCTGGAGGTGTGGCCCCTTCATCAGTGAGGAAGTTAAGTCTTAGAAGCCTGGCCCATCCTGGTTAAGGCCACAAACTAAACAGGGATAGACTTCTCTCGGCAGACAAACCATTCCCAAAGCTGGCCGTGCTCGGGCGTAGGTGTTTGGGCTCCTACTGTATACAGAGCATTTGGCCAGGTATGAGGTATGGTTACCTAGAGGCCTTGACGTTTTCATGTGATTTGGGGGTGAGCAGGGTGACTGTGTAGAACCTAGCGCTGGAGACAGTGAGTGCCATGGGATCACAAGAAGGAAGGACTGGTCACTGTTTTCCAGCACAGTCAGAGAAGGTTGCCCTGAGCAGATGAGACAAGAGTTGACTGAAGAATGGATGGTAATGGGTGGAAGACAGGCCCAGAGAGAGGTGCACCTTGGTGACCCGGGTGTACCATAGTAGGTAGTCATCAACCCAGGTCTCCGCACCCTGGGTTTACTCTCTGTGGGTGATGTCCATAGAGGGGAGGATGTGAGGTGGTGTCAATGTGTCCCCCACCTGCTTAGCAAACACAATTTGATGCGGGATTCCTGACGTGCAGCCACACCTGAACCACTTCTCAATGTAAGGGATTGCAGCCGGCAGGAAGAGTTTAGAGTTCACATCGACCGCTGTGCAAATTCCACCCAAGGTAATGGCTGTAGGTGGCAAACATTCAGTATCACCCGTGGATTCTGAGAATCAGGAGCTCCGAGTCCACAGCTGGGCAAGGCTGGCTCTGGTTCTCCTGAAGTTGGGAACATGACACTGGCCAGCTGCGTCACTGAGGTCTACTCGGGCTGAAGAATCTCTTTCTAAGTTAGGGGCACAACTGCCAGAGGATGGTGTCCCCACGACATGGCAGCTTGCTGTGCTCCTGAAAGGGGACAAAGGAAGATCAGACAGGAAGCCAAATATCCATCACACTCGTCTGCTGCATTACGTCGGTCACTCTTACCTCCTCGAGTCAGTGAAGAAGGGAATCACATGGGAGAGCAGATCCGAGCAGGTGTGGACCATGGGGGAACCATCTCAAATACTGGTACCTTTGAGTTCATAGTTCAGGTGAACAATAACTTTTACACATTTTCTGGGTATTTGGAGACAAATTCTCACTATGTAGTCCCTGCTGAACTTGAACTTCTGACAATCCTCCTGCCTCAGCTTCCTGAGTGCTGGGATTATGGGCATGCACCACCATGCCCAGTTCTAAACCAATCTTTTAAAACACAGTGCAATGCTGGCAGGAAAGTAAACAATAAAATGAACAAATGAGAAAGCATGAAGACCAACAGAGATGTGAGAATTTAAGTGAAAGGCTTCCCTGGGGACCTCTGTCTACCTTCTTGTAGCAAGAGAACTGGATTTAATGCCTACGAAGCACACAGGATGCACAGTCTAGGAGGACAGGAGTAGTCACATCAGAGACCCCCTTACAAATCACCTTTCCTCAGTGACAGTTCACACCAGGAGCCTCTGAGATTCTCTTCCCCATTTTTAACAAAGCAAGCTTGCCTGACCTAATCCTGGCTCCAGAAGGAGTGAAAGTCTGATCATTTATAACCAAAGGCTGGCTTTCCACAGCTGGAAGCCAAACTGTTATGGTTTGTGTCTGGATGTTCTCCCAAAGCCTTGTGCAATCGTGGGGGTCAGGTTTTTGGGAGGCGGCTGAATCTAGAGTTTGCGACTGATTCATTGTCTAGTGCTGGGATTGGTGTTGTGAGTGCTACACCTGCCCTAGGGCAGGCAGCCTGCATACAATATAAGGGAAGGAAAGAAGCTCGCTCCTCCCCCTTTTGCTCTTGTTGCTTTTGCTGTCTTCCACGTGCATGAAATGTTGCCCTCTGCCATGTGCCACCCTGCCTTGGAGCCAGCTAATTATGGACTGAAACCTCCACAATCTGTGAGCTGAATAAACCTTTCCTTCCTTAATTTTGGGCAAGAAGTATTTTGTCCCAGCAATGAGAGAGAAGTAACTAACACACAAATGGACACAGTGTTTGAAAACATGGGGCTCAAGGTGTGCTTAAATGTGGCTGAGAGCTGGGCTTCTAGATCCACATGCAGCTCCTTTGGAAGGAATTTCTGCTAACTCAAGCCTCAAAGACTCTCAGGCAGGAAATCCCACTTAGTGGAAGCTCACTGTTACAAGAAGACTCACACCTGAGGAAAGAGCATCCCGGGAAAAGCCAGAGTGAGAGATGGTATGCCACAGAGACAGATGCAGTCTTTGACATTCACTTACTGATTGGGGATCAGTGTTAGCTTTTTTAATATACTTAACACAGAAAAGACTATCTAACACACAAGTAAAAAACCAAAACACTTGAAAACAGGTAGGCCTACTTGACAACCAGATAGAATCTCAGCAAATGAAAATTAAATTATTAAAAGTGAAAATGTAGGCCGGGTGTGGTGACACACACCTATAATCCCAGCACTTGGGAGGCTGAGGCAGGAAAATGGCCACAAATTCAAGGCCAGCTGGGACTACATAGTGAGTTCAAGGATATTGTGAACTATATAGCAAGACTCTGTCTCAACACAAAACAAAACAAACAACAACAAAACAAACCAAAACAAAATAAAAAACCCAATCAAACTTTAAAAAGTAAAAAAATTTTATTTAAAGAGGTTATGTAAATACCCAAATGATAGCTTTGGTTTTGCTTCTGGACTCCAAAAGCCTAAACTATTATCTGGCCCTTTTATGGGAAACCTTTGCCAGTCTCTGCTTCAGGAATTTTTGTTCAACCTGGGGTTGGGTCCAGGGGAGCCCACAGTGGTCCAGTCTCTCCAAATTGTGCTCTTATAAATATGAGTGTGCAATATGATTGTTGTGTAATGCTTTTAATTCTTTCAGGAAAATACTCATAAGGGCAATAGCTGGGTCAAATGGAACCTCTACTCTTAGTTGCCTGAGGAATCTCCACACTGATTTCCACAGTGGTTGCACCAATCTACACTCCCATCAATGGTGATGAAGGGTTCCTTTTCCTCCACAGCCCTGCTACCATTTGTTATTGGTTAATCTCTTGATAATAGCCATTCTTTCTGGAGTGAGATGGAATCTCAGTGTTGTCTTAATTTGCATTTCTAGAAAGACCAATGATGTGGAATATTTTTTCATATATTTACTTGCTGTTTGTATTTCTTAATCTGACAAGTGTATATTCAGCTCAGATGCCCATTATTGGATTGGGTCTTTAACATTTAGGGAGGTGTCTGATTTTTTAAGTTCATTATCTCTTCTAAATATTAGTACTTTGTCTGAGGAATAGCTGGTAAAAGTTTTGCCCATTCTATGAGTTGTCTTTCTACTCTGTTGGTGGTTTCTCTTGCTGTACAAATGCTTTTTCATACGATGAGATCTCAGTTGTTGATTCTTTGTAATATTTGTAATATTTCCTGTGTGAGCAGAGTTCATAAAGTCATTGCCTACACCAATGTCTTTAAGAGTTTTACCTATTTTGTCTTGCAGTAGATTATTTTGGCTTTAATATTGAAGTCTGTGAACCATTTCAATTTTAGTTTAGTGCATGATGAAATGTATGGGTTGAGGTTTAGTCTCTGGCATGTGGAAAGCCAATTTTCTAAGCACCATTTATTAAGGAGGCTATCTTCCAGGGAAGTGTTTGGCCTCGTTGGCAAAGATAAGGTGACTGAGTGTGTTTGGAGTTGTTTCTGCCTCTTCTGTTCTGTTCCATTGATCCTCAGGTCTGTTTTATTTGTCAGTATTGTGCTGCTTTCATCACGAAAGCTTTGTAGTGTAATCTCATATCCACAGCCTCTGAAAGCAAGATAAGTCTGCCGCTAAGGGCATTTGGCTCACATCTCTCTCAATTAGCAAGACTTACTGTTTTGAATGTCTTTGTTCTAACTTCTCAATTCCAATAGGACATCTAGAGAATGTCCTACATGCAGCTCAAAAGAATGTGCGTTCTATTCTGATGTGGAACACTCTGTAGATGGTTCTGAGAGGTATGCTTTGGTGTTTTGATTCAGACTGAGTTAAATTTGTATAAGAGTTTTGGAAGTACAGACTTTTCTTACTCTGTCAGTTCTCTCTATGCAGAGGCGAGGGATGTGTTCCCATTTTCTGATATTCTCTTTTTTTCTCCTTTTTCAGAGTACTGTAGTTTTCAATGTAAAGGTCTTTTACTTCTTTCATTAGGTTGGATTCTAAGTATTTCATTTTTCTGGATTCTGTTGTGAAAGGTATTATTTCCTTAATTTCTCTCTCAAAAAGTTTGGTATTTGTGTACAGAGATGCTTTTTTTTTTTTTTTTTAGTGTTGTATACTGCTTTACTTCTGACTTTGTATACTGCTTTGCTTCCGAATTTGGTTACTAACTCTAGGAGTCTTTGTAGAGTTTTGGGCGTCTTCTATGTAGAGTATCATGTCATTTGCAAATAATAATAATTTAACTTCTTCCTTTCCTCTCTTTAATTCTTTCATTTCTTTCCCTTGTCTGATTGCTCTGGCTAATGTTTCTAGGATGATACTGAATAGGAGTGGTGATAGTGGGCATCCTTGTTTTGTTCCTGATTTTAGAGTGAAAGGTTCTAGTTTTCAACTATTTAGTATGATGTTGGCTGTTGGTTTGTCATAGATGGCCTTTATCAGATTAGGATAAACACCACCTATTCCAATTTTCTGTAGGGTTTTTAATCATGAATGTCAAATGCTTTTCCTACGTCTATTGAGATTATCATGTAGTTTTTGTCCTTGGTTCTGTTAATATAGTTTATTACACCTATTGATTTGCACATGTTCAACCATCTCTGCCCCTTGAGATGCATCCTAATTGGACATAGTGTGTAATCTTCTTGATGATTTGCTGCATTCTTCTTGCCAGTATTTTACTGAAGATTTTTGTTCTATGTTCATTAAGGAGATTGGCCTGTACTTCTCTTTTTTGGTTAGATCCTTCACTGGTTATGGTATCAGAGTAATGCCTAATTCCAGGAATGAATTTGGGAGTTTCACTTCCCTTTCAACTTCATTAAAGTTTTTGAGGACCAGTGGCATTAGAAGTTCCCTAAATTTCTTGTAGAATTCAGCAGTGAATCCACCAGGGGCTGGGCTTTTCTTTGTTGGTAAGTTTTTATTTCTTGAATTTCATTGACTGGTATTGGGTTATTTAGAATTTTTATATCTTCTTGATTCAGCTTTGGTAATTCATGCATACCAAGGAATCTGTGTATTTCTTCTGTGTTTTCCATCTTATTAGAGTACAGGTTCTTGAAATAGGTACTGATGATCTTCTGGATTTCTTTAGCATCTGTTGTGATTTCACCCTTTGTATTTCTAACTGCATGGATTTGGATTTTTTCTTTCTTTTTTTTCATAAGTTTGTCTATTTTATTTCATCTTTCACAGAACCGCTTTGACTCATTTATTCCTTGTATTGTTTTCTTACTCTCAATTGTATTAATTTCTGCTGTGATCTTTATAATTTCTTCTCCTATGTATGCTTTGTGTTTAACTTTGTCTTCTTTTTCTAGATTCCTGAGATTCAACACTAGGTTATTTATTTGAGCTTGCTCTGGTTTTCTGATCTGGAAATTCACCACTATAAGTTTCCCTCCTAGGACTTCCTTCATTGTGTCCCATAAGTTCCAACATGTTGTATTAGCATTATCATTTAGTTGTGCAAACTGTCTAATTTCTTCTTTGATTTCATGTGTGACCTTTGGATTGTTCAGTAGAATGTTATTATTTTCCACGTGTTTATGCAATTTTTGTGGGTTTTTTTGCTACTGATTTCCAATTTTACTGCACTATGATCTGATAACATGCATGGGATAATTTCAATTCCTTTGCATTTACTTAAGCATGTTCTATGCGTTAGTATGTGGTCCATTCTGGAGAACGTCCTGTATGCAGCTCAGAAGAATATGCATTCTGTTATGATGTGGAACACTCTGTAGATATCAACTAAATCCATTTGTTCAAAGGTTTGGTTCAACTCTGATATTTCTTTGATTTTTGTTTAGTTGACCTATTTGTGACAGTGAGGTATTGCAGTTCCCCATTACAGTTATATTAGTACTTATCTGATTTTTCCCTTTGTTTGTTTGTTTGTTTCTTTCTTTCTTTTTTCTTTTTGTGAGACTGAGTCTCACTATGTAGTTCAAATTGACCCTGAATTTACTATGTAGCTTAGACTGACCTCAAACTCACAGCAATTCTCCTGTCTTAGCCTCCCAACTACTGGGATTACAGGTGTGTGCTACCACCCCTGCATATCTAATTTTTCAACTCCATTAGTGTTTGTTTTATATAGTTGAGTGCACTGGTATTTGCTGCATATATATTTGATTGTTATCTCTTTCTCTTGTATTTTTCCTTAGCAAATATGTAGTGACCTTCTTTGTCTCTTCTGATTAGTCTTTGACTGCAAATAGAATAGCTACACCTGCTTTTTTCTGGATCCCTTGTTGGGGACCAGGTTATGCAAGGGTTAAGATAGGAAAAAATTTCATATCCACAGCCTCTGAAAGCAAGATAAAACTGCAGCTAAGGGCATTTGGCTCTCATTCTTATTCCAGGGTAAGAACACCAACCTAAGAGATAAGACACTTCTCTCAATTAGCAAGCTTTACTGTTTTGACTGTCTTTGTTCTAACTTCTCAAGGTCTGCTCATTTTCCTGGGCTTTTGCCTCAGATATTCCCTCCACTTCCTGCACCTCCATGAATTGTTAAGGACCCAATAAATAAGGACAGTCCAGAGAAATCTTTGTCTTAGCTCTAAGACAGTTCTGACTTTTCTGGACCCCCAAACCATATTACTTGTCTCTTTTATTTAAGCCTTCACCATACACCCATTTTAGGAGATGGGTAGCTTGGTCCGTTCTCTATAGTTCCTGTCATATGGGGTATTGCTTTGCATCCTTTAATTTTCAGTCTTTGAATTTCTTTTTGAGTTAGATATGTTTCTTGCATGCAGCAATATTGGATCTTGTTTCTTCATCCATTTTATCAATCTGTTTCTTTTCATTGATGAATTGAGACCATTTACATTGATGGTTATAACTGATATGTATTGATTTATCCTTGTCATATTATTTTCTTGTTTTTGGTTCCCTTTCTTTCCCTCTGTTTAATTGCTTGCCTTGCCTAGTAGATTCATTCCATTGGGATTCATTGAATTGTTGTCTTTTTCTAGAATATCCTTCAGAACTTTTTGGCATTCTGGTTTGGTGGTCATGAATTTCTGCAGGTGTTCTTTATCATGGAAGTATCTTATTTCTCCATCAGTTTTGAAGGATTGTTTTGCAGGATAAATCAATCTGGGTTGGAGGTTGTTTTCTTTTAAGGTTTGAAATACTTTACTCCAAACTTTCCTTGATTTAAGGATTTGGATCGAGAGTTTGCTGTGATTCTGGTGGGCTTTCCTTTATAGGTTATTTCTTTCTTTTCTCTGATAGCTTTTACTATTCTGTTCTTGTGTTAAATTTCTGGAATCTTGATTATCATATGCTTTGCCTATTATAGTATGCTAATAGTTTGTATTATAAACTAGTTGGGGTAGTTGTTTTTTTTCCTGATCATGGCTAATTGAAATTTTATATGTCTCACTAAAATGTATGTCCAATTCTTGGGAACATGCTTGGGGAGTTTTCTGCCATTACTTCTTTTTAATAGCTTTTGTGCTATCTTCTGTTTTTTTAAATTGATTCTTATCACTCTTATGTTATTTCTCTTTGCATCATCTAGCTGCTGTTGGACTGAATTTTCATGGCTCCTTGCTATTTTTAAGAAGTCTTTCATGATGATCACTAACTTTAAACTTGTCTTCTAGATCTGATGTCCTGTCCTCACATTGGTTGATTCTCCTGCATATACTTTCAATAGAACTTTTAATACCTGGATATCTGTTTGAATCTCTCTCATGGAGTCCAGTTCTTTCCTCTGTTGGGCATTGATGGTTTCCATTACTTCCTTAAGCTTCTCTGTTTTTTAAAAATCTGAATCTAGTTGAGATTCATTAATCATGTCCTTAATTATGATCATTACCTGTATAGTTATCTGTCAAATTATTTCTGACTTGGTTTTTTCTAAAGAATTATTTATTTGCTTTGTTACTTCTCCTGCTACCATTTCAGAAAGTTCAGCTGGGTGGCTTTTGATTTCTTCTACTTCAGTGCCTCCTGGATTTTCCCTGGGTGAGCTGGGGGTTGGGGGCTACATCTTGTTCCCAGCTCTTCTCATTTTTTATGTTTTAATTTTATCTGCATTGATGTTTGTAAATTGTTTGTGTTAGGTAGTTTTGCTACTAGTAACAAGACATCCCTAGCTTTTCAGAGGTGTCTTCCAGGTGTAGCTGGCATTTGGCTTTTGAGTCTATTCCAAGGTCTGGCCTCCTTAATTTATCAGCGATGAGAAATTGCTGCTTACTTGGCCTAGCACCCAGGTCTTTGGTACTGGACTATGGTATTATTTATGATCCCCAGACAATCTTGGTATTGGTATGCAAGGAAGTAAAACTGTTCACAACTATGTCACCTTGACTAAAGTAGTACAATCAATAATAATAGTAGCATCAAATACAGTCTAGAAAATGACAAACTGTGGTAATTGTTAATTTGCCACCTTCAGGTGTGGGTAAAAGATTTCTAGTTATATAACAAAAATCTGAAATGAATCAGAAAATTATGTACAGTAAATATCCCCTCAATAGAACAATTTTACTCTTAAGGGAGAAAATTTAAAAGACTTAGGAGGAAAAAATAGAGACATAGTAGAAAAGAAAGAGATTAGAAGCAAGGCTAAAGAACAAAGGAAGCTTACCTAAGCTTTGGGAAACTGGTGAAGAAGGTAGTATGGAAAGAAAAAGGGAAAACTCAAAATACCCCTAAAAGCAATATTCACACTCACAGAAAAAACAGAAACAAGAGAAAATAAAGTAAAAAACCGAGAGAGAGAGAGAGAGAGAGAGAGAGAGAGAGAGAGAGAGAGATTTTTGTATGATTTCAAGCCTGTGGTTATCTTCTGGTGTCTACAGTTTTGTGGTAGTGTCCAATTCAGGATGCATCTCCACTGTCTCTGGTAGACAAAAGAGGCAGACAGTATTGATCTATCCTTGATGATCCCAGCAAGCCTGTAGTAGGACTAGGGCAGGGTGCTGATCCTATTGATTTTAAAACTACAGAAGTTCAGGCTGGTTCTGGCTTCTGATTGTGGGGTTGGTCCTGAGTTGTTCAGCCTACAACACTCTGGGTGTCTCTTGCCAGCCTGACTTTGGTTCCTCCTAGGACCCCCAGTGACTGGATGAAATACATCTCCCATGGTTGTATTTCATCCAGTCACTGGGGGTCCTAGGAGGAAGCAAATCCATGGCTGCTCTGAGTCCTTGATTCAGCTGATCCCTCCCTAAAATGATACCTGGCCAAGCTCTCCCTCCAGGGAATGCTTGCACTGTAGTCATTCACCAGCCATATGGTTCATAGCATCCTTTGTTGTGTTCCACTGCTGTGTTTCTCTGTGGAGTCCTCTGAAGTCATGTGCCGTAGAGTTTGGTAGGGTCACCCACCTTCACTATTTGTAGATTCCACCCTCTTCTTTCACATCACAAGCTGGGAGTCAGGGGGAAAGTTCATTTTGTCTGAATGTGCACCTCCTCTTTCTGCATTGAGATCTGTCCCCTCATTTTCCCCATGAGCTCAGTTCTCCTTTCAGATCTTTCCTGGGTCCCACAAATCTACCTCCCTCCTTGTTTTCTTCTTTAAATTGTTACCTTCCAAAGTCTGGATTCCAAATCTCAGAGAGGCTGATGTGCTGCTGCTTACTCAGAAACCAGTTTCTGAGCCTGTTCTCTGCCAGGTGCTTTACACATCTGCCTTTAATCACACCAATATTATGGAATAGATATTGACCTCCTTGTGTTGCAGGTGAGGAAACTGAGGCCTAGAGAGAAGCTTTAAATGGTGTATCCAAGACTACAATGCAAGTTAGAATGAATTTGGGTAAGGGTCGCTGTAAAACCCAACTTTCTCCTGCAGCCAAGAGCCACATGCAGGAAGAGCCACATCACACTGGCTGGCAGGTGTCTACTACCAGTAAAACAGAAATCAAATGTTGGTCACTCATGAAAATGAGATGAAACCTTATTACAGGAAAGGAACGCAGCTGGCTGCTCCAGATGGCAGCCTTGCAAAGACCAGCAGAGCTGGAAACTCCACGAACAGAGAGGACGGCTAAGGACAGTAGAAACGGACAGAGCAGCTGGTCTCTCCACAGGTGCATCCCTGCATGAAAGGTGCATTCTACTTTCCAGGGTCTCAAAGGAAGGTCATCATTGCTTACAGGTTTTTAAAAGTGAGGCCAGGCTCCTGGGACAGGATGATGTTTGGTTAACTTGTGTCAATCTCCTGCATTTCTCATGGGCATCCTGCCTCCTAATCTCAGATATGCAGTGCCTTCCCCCTTGGTTAACCAGTTTTTTCTTTCCCTTCTGTCTTATTCTTCTCATTGCTGAGACAAAATACCCAACACCCAAAGTTAAAGGAAGAAAAGTTTATTGTAGCTCACATTTTGTAGAAGTTTCAATTTATAGTTTCCTGGCTCCAAGGCAGGGTGGCATTACAGAGGAGAAACAGTTTATGATGGGCAGAAGGCAGAAATAGTGAAGTAGCAAGTAGCAAGTGACAAGTAGTGACTCTCTTTCTGTCCCTCATATTCTATCCAGGTGGGTAGCACTCCTATCCAGAGTAGACCCCCCTTCATTCTAGAGGCACACCATGACTCAATCTCAGCATCACATCCTTAATCCCAACATCACATACTGTATATCCAGCCACTTCCCAAAAGCCACACCTATGACTGCATGAGGCTGTCCTTAGGAGACACCTAGGCACAAGCCATAATAGTACTATTATCACCCAAAATGAAGCTGCCTGCTTGCCCCCCAACAGGAGATTACTTCAAAGTCCTCTTGCTCTTGGCCTCCGTTATACACCTGGCCTCCAGGGTCACCCACTGGGTTCAAGACTGTCCCGTCCCTTTCTCTATGGTTTGTTTGCTGTTTAACCCTGTACAAGGGACTTAACCTACTTCACAGTGCTGCTAGTTTCCTGTCTCACCTACTGCTCTGTCCAGAACAGAAGAAAAATTAAACACAAATCCTGTTGTCCTGATCTTTCATTTCTTCCTGAGTGTGTCTAGAGACTTCACAGAGCTCTTCTCTGACGGGGTAGCTGCATCCTCAGTGTCACAGTTGGGTGAAGTGACAAAAAAAAAGAAAAAGAAAGAGAAAGAAAAGAAGAGGCACAGAGAAAAAGAAAGGAAGAAAAGGAAGGAAAGAAGCGAGAAAGAAAAGGAAAGAAAGAAAGAAAGAAAGAAAGAAAGAAAGGAAGGAAGGAAGGAAGGAAGGAAGGAAGAAAGGAAGAAAGGAAGAAAGGAAGGAAGGAAGGAAGGAGGAAGGAGGAAGGAGGACCAGAGGAAAGGGCAAGTCCTGGCCTCAGGGGGTTTCTGGGTAGAAGAGCACTGCTGGCAGCAGACAGATATAGAATGAGCACCTCAGATTGTCTGCTGGGCTCCATGCACCGATGCACCGGGCCATTGAGCTCAGGGGAAATTGAGAGAGCCCAGCCCTGCAGCCAGAGGAGCTGTTGCCCAGCACAGCAGGAGGAAGTGGGGGTGGGGGTGGGGACAGAGAGTGGGTCAGCAGCTGTGACAGCTCCCGAGGGAGGTGAGCGGGCAGACCTAGGCCTCGTCTTGGAGATCCAGATAGCTTTCACTGTCTACTATGGGAACTCTGGGGCTGCATGGAGGGCAGGGCATGTAATGGTCAACCTTTTGTGTCACTCGGCTGGGCCTGGCATGTCCAGGCATGTGATGAAATACAGTTCCAGATGTCTATGAGGGTGTTTCTGGGTGACAGTGACATTTGAGTTGGAGGCTCTAGCAGAGCAGACCCCGCCCCAATGCAGTTGGGCCTTGTGCAACCCATTGGAAGTTCTCAGAAAACCAGAGGGTGGAACAAGGGATTGTTTCTTCTCCTTGCCTCCTCCTTTCCTCTCCTTGGAATAAATTTGGACCAGAGTTTACATGCCAGGTTCTTCTGGTTCCTGAACTTGGACTTGGCCTGGACTCAGACCAATAGTGCTATTAGCTCTCAGGCTGAGACTGGACCTGTGCCACTGGCTCCCTGGGGTCTGTTGGGTGTTGACTCACATCATGGGACTTCTTGTCTCCTATCTACGTGAAACAGTTACTTACAATAAATCAGTTCTCAGCTGGAGGTGGCGCTCAGGGGCCGAAACTGTCCTTCATTTCCCCTTTTCCTTCTGCCCTTCTACCCTTCTGAATCCTTTGACCATAGAAGCTCTGCCCAGAGTTAGCTTTAGATCTGCAGAACCCAGATGGCCCTTGTAACATTTTTTCTCAGTAACAGATTGAAATTCATCATGATGCTCTGCATGGGACAGGCACGCATCATGGCTGACAAGGACCCCATCTGCCCTGCAGCCTCACTGTCTCCCCTTCCTCCACTGAAACCCTTCATGCTCCAGAGCCAAGAAGACTGAGCTTCGAGGACTCAGTCCGTCTGCCAGCTAACTTCCTCAGGAAAGGTCTTCAATAAACCTGATTCCTTCCTACAAACATCTGTCCTGAATACTGGAACCCATGGTGAGCAGCTAAGCAGTTGAATCCAATACCGACACTGCAAAATAAATGCAAAATAAAAGTAAATCAAATCCATCCATCCAATATTGGTTCTGTATCTCTGCAGAATCCTGGCAACCCTGACACATACAAACATTTCCTTTCCTCTGCTATTTTCTCTCACGGAGGGACTTTCATGTGAAAGCTGTGCATAGAGACAGCCTTGGGAGAGACCAGGAAGAGAGGAAGGGACAACAACTCTCTTGGGCTCTACAAGTCTTTTGGTTTTTAATTTTTATTTGTATTAGTCTGTGTTTGCAGTACATAATGTTCACGTTCATCATAGGGAGTAGGTTCGTGTGTGTAATACCTCATAGTTCTTTTTATGCTCCCTGCCCCACCTTCCCTCTTTTCATCCCTCCCACCACGCTACCCCCTTCCACTTCCCCAGCTCCCTGAATCTTTGAACTGCTGGTGATGTGATCATGCGTTGGGTGTATTGGGCACAGGCTGGCCTCAAAATGGAGTGCGCCTCCACAGGGCCCTGCGTATGTGAGATGCTGGGGGATTTTCAGTGCATTTTGAACACAGAGTGCCTGTTGTCCTCTGGCATGGGCCCCTGGAAAAAATTTGTCTTGATGAAATCAGTCTTGGTGAAATCAGTCTTGAGGGAATAGGTTGCTGCTGTCCTTTGGAGAAATGTGGGTGCCTGAAGCAGGAAAGCACAGCAATAGCTTCTGCCACAGAAAGGCCTAGAGGTATACACCAAACTCCTCCAAGTACCCCCATACCCCAAGGTTAACTTTAGGAGCCAGGGACTCCAATTTCTATTTTAAACTAGATGAGAAGGCAAGACGGAAATTTTCTAGGTACACAAAGTCAAAGAAGCTTCTCAGGGAAATGCTCCACTCCACCCCTAGGCTAAGTTTCAGGACCTTGGCGACAGACAGAAACCTCTCTCTAGATCTGAGCAAGAAGTTATGTCAGCAGTTATGCAGACAGTCTGGCCAGGCCTTCCTCCCCATGTGGGAGAATCTGATCTTCCCAAGGCCCTGAGGCTGAGTCAGGTGCATTTAGCTGGAGGGGTCACCGGAGTGCAGAGGGAGGAGGCTCAGAGGCCGTCCTTAGGCTGTGGGCCTGGGCTGGGCCAAAGTGCACCTTCAAGAACGACTTAAAGAGCTGCCACAGCTTCTGCGCCTCCTTGCAGTGTTGCAACCTGCCTGCAGTGGAGCATGTGAAGCGCATTTCACTCCATATAACTTTGTCCGCCTTCTCCAGGAAGCAACGCTATCCCAGCAATAGAACTTCCCAACTTTGGTTCAGCTCTTTCCATAAGTGACCATAAAGCCTGGGAAACCATGCCCTTCTGAGTTCTCTTTGTTGCCTTTATGAAGAGCCAAAGACTGCTCCCATAATGCCTTGGGGGCATGTGATGTAAACAGGTTTTGTCCATGAATTTTGCTTCTCCCCCCACCCACACTTACCCAGCATAGCTCACTGAGTATACACGCCTCTAACCTTGAAAAAGTGTCTCATTCATCTTGGGGAAACTGCCAAGACTCAGTGACCCCTTTGACTGTGTCACCCTCATAGAAGTGCCCCAAGTGCCTGTCTGTTAGTCCTGGTCACTGTGATCTTCAGAACTGTTTTTCTTTTGTCCTCTGAGCTCAACACTGCCCTTTTCCTGTGTGATCCATAAAATACCGCAGTCACCTTGAAGCCAGGTCCTGACACAGTGAGGAACCCACCTTTCACTCCTTGATCTTCGATTCTTTTGTGCCCTTGTTGAAAGAATTCAGTCAAGATAGAAAGGTGGCTGTCTGGGAGGATACAGATAGAATTTACTGCAAAGTAGATACAGAGTGAACTATGCCTTCAAGCAAGAAGGCAGGCAGTGCCACACAGACAAGCATGAGTTGGATTTTTATGCTCCCAAAAGTTTCTTCTGAGATTTGGGAAACTATGATGATTATCCTTACCTTGTTCATACCATATATGTGCTTCTCAACATTCCTCTTGGGGTTACTTTGGAATGCCAACATTTCAAAGACTCTAAACCAGTTCTCAGCCCAAGGAGGGAGGTCTTTAAAGATTGCTCCCCTTCCCAGTGTCATTAGCCATACACCCCTGGAATATTGTGTGGAAATAGCCAGGTGGCCAGAGATTAAGGATTGTGCACAATGTATAACCTTAAATGTTGTGTTGCTCTAGGTCTGAGCCCTAACAAATACACTATACACTGCAGTCTTGTTTCTTTTTGTTGTTGTTGTTTTTGTTTTTTGGTACCAAGAACTGAACTCAGGACCGTGCTCTTGCCAGGCAGGCACTTGTGCCACTGAGCTGTATCCCCGGCTCCTGAAGTCTTGTTTCTTATCTATAATTGGCAGAAAATGCTTTTTGGATCACCCTGTTCCTCAGGCCCACTACTGTCTAGCTACCCACCTAATGTTGCTAAGCGCTTCCTTTTTTCTTAATCATGGTGGATTTCTGTTGCTTGTGATCAGAGAAATCTGGAAATAACATTCAGAAAAACCTTAAGAGTAATGACACCATAATCACATTCCTCAGGAGTCTAGCTTTAGGGAGGATAGTATGTTGCATAGGATATTAAAAATGGTTAGTAAAATTAAGCCAATCTAGAATAGGTGGAATGTTTCTGGGCTGAGTATCATCTGGGGCGTGTAAAGCAGGAGGGAGGCATCTAGGTCCCCTGGCCACCAATAGCTACCACCGAGTAGGCAATTTGGCTGGGAAGGACAGCTATGTGTGCAAAAGGTCAAGCTCAAATGGTTTTCCTCTGGCGTTGCCTTGGAGGCAACTCTAATCTCTATCATTGGTAATAAGCAAAGAAAAACTGAAAATGGCATTCACTGAATTGTATAAGGTGGTAAGATAGTGTGTTTAAGACTAGAGTCAAATTAAAAATGATCTGAACTAACAGGATGGTCTCAGAGAAACAAGGGGACATCCCACAGCACTTGTTTCTTCCTTTCAAAATTTAAAAATATTTCAAGGAAAACAGGCCTTTATTTAGGGAGGAAGGTAGGTAGCACATTATAATGCAATGAAGGATTTTGGAATCTGATAGATTTTTATTCAAATACGGTGCTGGTCAATGGCATGAAGTAGAAATATTTTGGGCTGCAGGAAATAGAAGCCTCAAGTGACAGTTGCTCGAACCACAAATGAACATTTTCCATCTCATCTAATGACTAGTCTGGAAGAGTTTAGTTCTAAAGTATACGCAAAACCTCAATGATATAAGAATGTGAGTTGGACACCTTTGCAAGTTTTCCCATTGTCTCTATTAGACCCAGCATAGCTTCCACAACTCTAGGCAGCAGCCTGTCTGAAGACAGCCTCTCAAAAAGATTAGTGGCGAAAAGATAGGACATTGAATAAGTACCACTGACCAAAGGGCAGCTGTCTGGGTAAATTAAATCTACATCTTGCCTTCTATTAAAATGCGTTGCAGATAGATCCAAGATTTAAAAATGAAGAAGACTGGTGATGTAACTCAGAGATAAAGTGCGTGCCTAGCACAGTTTGTTGTTGTTGTTGTCTTTTTGAGACAAGGTCTCGCTATGCAGTTCAGGCTGCCCTTGAGCTCACTTTGTAGCCCAGGCTTGTCTTGAACTGGCAATGATCCTCCTGCTTCAGCCTCCTGCGTGCTGGGGTTACAGGTGTGCACCACCTTGCCGGGAAGTCACCTAACATAATTGAGGCCCTGAGGTTCAATTCCTACTAATGACAAAAAAAAAAAAAAAAAAAAAAGGAAAAAATTAGGGGGTTGGAGGAGATAACTGCAACATTTTATATTGTTGGAAATGTTAAAATCTGTCCATCACTTTATTTTTTTTTATTTTAAAAGTAAAAGAACAAAAACATATTAACAAACAGACACAAAGTAGCATAAGAAATAGTACAATCAAAACTGATTTACAGACAAGGTGACAGGGACTTAACAATGGTTGTTGCTTTACCTATTGATGTCTTCGAAGTGTATATTCATGAACACAGACAGAGACATGCGAAATTGGTCAAACAATTAATCATCTCAACAACAGAAAAAAAAAAAAACCGGAAAGCATTAACAAAGAGACACAAAGTAGCACAATAACAGTAAGATCAGAACTGAATTATAGACAAAGCAACAGAAAACCAACAATAGTTGCTGCATTGCATATTGATATCTTCAAAGTGTACGCTCAGGATAACACATACAGACATACAAGATTGATCGAATAACCCGTCATCAACTATTCCTTAGCATTAAGTGACATAATATAATAGTAGAACCATGTTAGCCCTCCTGCACATATGTATATACATACATACATACATACATTTTTGCCTCTTTCTTTTCTCCTTTCCCTCATCCCATCTGTTCTTTGCTTTTGAACAGATTTCCTTCATGTCTCTTAGTTTATGTTCCCACCCTCAGGTTCTTACACCAGTGACACAATATGTTGCCTGCTCATGTTGTCCATCACTTTAAAACAAAAGAAGTAAATAACTTTTCTCTTTTCCTTTTTTTTTTTTTTTTAAGGCAAGATCTTGCTGTGTAGTTCAGGCTGACCTTGATCTCACTATGTAACCCAGGCTGGCTTTGAACTTGTGATCCTTCTGCTTCAGCCTCCCAAGTGCTGGGATTATAGGTACATACCACCCATGCTCAGCAATGACTTTAATTTTAAAGACAGCTTCCCCCAAAAGAAGGAGGACAAGAGAGATAGAATGGCAACGCGTAAGAGGGCTTCCCCCTTGTCAGGAGGACACATCTTTCCCAGAGACCCCAGCGGGCATCTCTTTACTGCTCAGTGGTTTAGTCCTTTGAGTCATGGCTACAACCTGTGGATTGCTGTGATTGGCCAGGATTGTCTCACTCCCTGTTTCCTTCTGCACAGTTCAATGGGGACCAATAAGTTTAAGTCAAAGCGTAAGCCGCGTATATTTAAAATCACTATGAAAGAAATATGACATTAGAATGAAATTACAGAGGCGTAGAAGGGAAAAAAAATGCTATTCCTTGCACCAAAAACTCCATTCATGATGATAAAGCAAGGTAAAATAAAAATGGCATTTTGGTCAGGGATACAATTAACTCATGGTTCATTTTATTATGATCATGTTAAATCACATTTGTGCATTATTTTAAACCTCAACACAGCAAGCATTTCCCCCAGATATGATAAACTGCTTGATTTAAGCCAAAAAATTTCTTTATTTCTCTCCTATTCCTTTTTCATTTAGGTTGTCTACCCACCTCCCCATAATATATATAGAGAAAGAAACACTTTGTGTTTAAAGATCTTCTGTGCACCTGACAGTTCTGTGACCTTGGGCAAGTCTGCTCCCCTCTGTAGTCTGATTGTCCCTACTTGTAAGATGAGCTGGTTAAGTTAGACAGGTCCTGTGGTCAGTTTCAGTTCTGAAATTTGGTGATCCTGTGGCTGGCATGGACCAGTGCATGACCCTCTTCCACCTCTGCTACCTGAGTCTGACCTCCCTCTCTTCTTACTGGTCCTCTTGTCCTTTCTGTCCCCTCTTTGACCCAGGGCAGAGAAAACTGAGTCTGCAGGTGCTCTCTGGGACTCCCAAGTCCCAGTCAAAACACTTTCCAGGAAGCCCATGAGCAACACACTTTGGATTCCCAAGACACAAGGCTCCCCAGAATACAAAAGTGGGCTTGCATTGATGACTTCTACTTAGTGAGGCAAACAAGGACAGCTGTGCTCAAGAGTCCATGACAGCAGTGTGGTGACCACTTCACTCCATTTCAATCATGTCTTCCACCTCCTCCCTGCCTTAGAGGGAACACCTGATGGTAAACTCCAGCACCAACAGGACAGGTTGTAAATCCTCAAATACCAACGTTTCTACCAGTTTTTGAAGGCCACAGATAGGAGGTCAGTAATAAAATCAGTGAGAGAGCCTCTTTTGGGTGAGTGGATAACCATACAAGATGAGAGAGAGTTTTGGAGGGGAGGCATGGAAGGGTCCACATGGGCTATCTGAGCATTGGTTGGTGTCTTAGTCCACTTCGGGCTACAGTAGCAGAGTACCACAGACTGGATGATGAACAGAATAGAAATTCATTGGCTCATGATTCTGGTGGCTAAAATGTCCAAGACTGAGGAGTTGACATGTAGAGGACCTTCTTGCTATGTCATAACATAGCAGAAGGCATCAGACGACCGAAGGGCAAAGAGAGGTTGAGAGAGAGCAGTCTAGGGGAGCCAAGC
This sequence comes from Dinomys branickii, assembly GCA_004027595.1. Taxonomy (NCBI): domain Eukaryota; kingdom Metazoa; phylum Chordata; class Mammalia; order Rodentia; family Dinomyidae; genus Dinomys; species Dinomys branickii. The sequence continues at coordinate 51,046 of PVLD010000843.1, forward strand.
TCATCCTTTTCTAAGACACCCACACCTGCCTCAATGGCAGCCACCCATCCACTCCGCCCTCATGGCATAATCACTTTTCACTGGGCTTTGTCTCCCAACTCTGTTGCATCAGGAGTAGTTCTCAGCACAGTAGTTCTCAGCCCACAGTTGTTGTTAGCTTCCAAGCTTGTGACTGAAGGGGAGGAAGTAGAAATGAACGGGACTCAGCAGGCCTGGACAATGAGTGAGGTCAGAACTCTGAGAGGAGGATGTTGACTAAGGGAGACACAGGAGAGCTCCCAAGGCTGAAGCTCAGGATGACTAATTTTAGTAGTTGTTATGACCACAACAGACAGCAGCTGGGTAAAACTATCCTCCCAAGGGGGCTCGGGACTTCCGTGATTGCCTGATGGTTGGGTCAAACCAGAACCCACTGAAGTTTGATCTTTCACTATAGGGGATATTCCAAAGCAAAATCTAAGAAGATGTATTAGGAAAACAAATATTTGAGCCCATATCAAAGTGGAAAAAGTGGAAAGAAGTGTAGAAATATATTTGGTCAAAGAAACAAGAACTGAATTATGTACCAAAGAGTCACATTTTCCTCCAAGGGAGCTGAAGGAAATGCAACAGCAATAAACATACATGTATCTCCTACTAGGGCCTGCAAAAGCACTGAGATGTATTGGTTTCCAGGCGGATGTTGTGGCACTGAGCTATATCCCTGGCCCTTGGTTGTCCTAACAGAGGTCATGTAGGGAGAAGTCTGGTGTAGTGGGTGGGTCCTTGGGTTGGAAATTCATGTGAATCTTTTGCTAGAAAGGAGAGTGTTGGGCCAGGAACCCACACCCATGAATATGGAGAAGTGAGAAGAGCACTGGTATGGGACAAAAGGGAGAAGAGATAGAAAGTGTCTGGACTGACTTGCCGGGTGATTGCTTGCTCAGTTATTCATTTGATACACACTGAGACTTGATTCCAAGGGTGTTCATGTTTGGCTTTAAGTATGACACGAGGGTGTCTGCAGTGGCACCACTAGTCACACTCCTGTGGTAATAGATCCCACTGGCTCTCATCACCCCAACACTTGACCTGGGTAGACTCTTTAAGTTTTGACTTTTAAACAATTTTATAACAGACAGTATCTGGGTGCGTCTTCATTTGTGTTTCTGACAGCATTCGTATAGATCTACGGAGTGGTTGTGTATAAGATGTCTACACAGGCTACTCCATTATAGCAAACAGCTGGAGATCACACAGAGAAAACACTGGGTTATTCACACAGTGCACTCTGATACAGTGGAGAAAGTGAAAGGTTTCCCATTATGGGTAACAGCATGGATGAATAAGACTGAGTGAAGTACTGCTAGTACTGCTACTAGGTACAGCTACTACTAGCTATGTCCAATGTAATGTATAACAATTTTTTCTTTGTATAGACACTCATGCTCTCCTAGGCATTGAGGTTATAATTTTCATAGTCCATTCAGAATACCCAGCTCTGGTCATATTGAATAAAGGATTCTTCAGTGGTAGTTTCCATCAAATGCATTTGAAATGATCCATTGTTCTTTTGCACAGTATCTAGGCATACCCAGCTATCTCTGCTAACTTAAAAAATTATTAGTATATGGTGGTAATGCATAATAAGTACATTGCTTTTAGGGAATTAGTATGTATAAACTACATCTTGATTATTTTTTGATCCCCTTTCCCTCTTTCCTAATTTATTTACTTTTTAATTTTTTTCCTAATTTGTTTAAATTTTCCTTAATAATCCTTTCAAATCGATTATTAACTGGCCCAAACCACCAAGTACTTGGGCTTTATTGAGTTTTAGGACAACTTAGAATGTTGCAGTACAGGTAGATTATTTCCCATTTTTCCTTTGGTTGGAGTTATTTTCTGATAAACATACACACTTGGGTTCTGTACCTCTCACCTGTCTGCTAAGAGACTGAGGCATCTGGGATCCATTGTCAAGTTCTGGCTACCTAATGGTGATTGGCAGTTACTGTTCAATCCCCTGTCAATAAATGTTTGTACTTCTATTTTCCTAGAACTTACATATGTGAAATACTACACAAACAGTAACATGACGCTTAGTGGCACTCAGCAATTACTCTTATAATGACAAATAATTAAATGTAATTGGCCACTGCCACAGTGGAGTTTACATGCTTCTCTACTCTGATGTTGTAACTATTTGTTCTTTTTTTTAAGGAGAAAAAAACTAACAAAACAGCAACAATGAAGACAAAAACAAAAACAACACAGAAAAATGACACATCACCTCAAAACAAAATGACAGAAAGTAACAATGATTGCTACACTGCGTACTGTTATCTTCAGTGAAGTTGCTCAGTCCACCAGATATAAGAATACAAGATTGATCAAACAATCAAAGACAATAACAAGTAATACAGGGCAACAAAGGCAAGGCAGGAAATGTCACAATCCCTGACCTGAAATTATATTACAAAGCTACTACGATAAAATCCATATGGTATTGGAAAAAAAAATAGACCTGAAGATCAATGGAATAGACTAGAAGTTGCAGATACAACCACAAACACACTTAGCCACCTTATCTTTGAGAAAGGGGCCAAATATGTTCACTGGAAGAAAGATAGCCTCTTTAACGTTTGTCCTTAAGTACCAGAAATTATTAAGCAAAGAGAGTCACAGAGAGTTCATCCTGAAGCTGGGGAGACTGCATAGGAAAAGGAAAAAGTGCCTGCCTTGCCTGCGAGTTGCCTGCCTGTAGAACACACGCATGGCTCCTTTGAGGTAGGTGGAGAAGTCTCTTTCATTATTTGGGGGGTGTATTTCCCTAGATGCCATAATCATGCCTTGCCTTGTGTAGTCTTGTCCCATTAGCCTACATGTTAGTGAAGTTAAGCAGCAGTTGAAAAATGCTCCTATAACCTTGCAAAATAGCCTTCCAGTTTGTGACAAAAGGAACAAAATAATTACCCTCCCTTCCTACTTCAAAGGCCAGAAACCAGGGACAGAGCTGTGTCGGGCTTCCCTTCTCTGGCCTGATTTACAGCCTGCCCCTACCACCAGCTCACTTCTCCATAGTTTCCCACGTGAAGTGAGTTATTTATCTTCCTAAACAGTCAACTCAATTTCTTCCAAAAGAATACTCCTCCAAGCGCTGTTGTAATTTATTCCAGCACTGAATTGCTATTGTAATCACAAGGTTCTGAAAATAGTTTCTATAGTTCCTGCAGCTGCAACCACCTCTCACACTGCCCAAACCTTTTCCCTCTCTTCCCTCTGCTTCTCAGCGAGAGTCTAACACCCCTATGAGGCTCACACGATCCAGCTCTGCCCGCCTTTTTATCTCCTGTCTGGTGCTAGTACAATCCCTGCTTGGCCACATTGCACTCTAAGGTTCAGTGCATTTCCTGCTCCTGGAATAATCTCTTCCTCCACCCAAGTGGCTTCTTACTCTTTTCTGGTCTCTTCCTTCAGGGAGCTTCTTCCCTATGCACCTAGACATGGTGGGTCATCCCAGCGACCCACCCCACAGTAGTCCTTTCCAGCTTGTTATTTAGGTGAGTATTTGTTTAATGTCTGGCTTACTTTGAAAGCTAGAAGTTCCTTGTGGACAAGGATCACTCCTGGTATGTCACCTAGCACCTGCTTCTTGCACAATGCCTAGCACATGATGCGTAATTACTATGCATTTAAAAAAATGAACTCCTGTCCAATTAACATCCCTCTGGCTGGGAGTTGAAGGGTGATGATCATTTTCCTTATTTATGTTCTACAATGCTAAAGGTGTTTCTGATGCTAGGGCTTATTTTTAAAGAATTTTTTTGAATTTTGAGATAATCAGATTCAGATGCAGTTATAAGAAATAATTCATATGTTCTTTATCCACTTTCCCCCTGCATAACTATAGTACAGTACCACAGCTAGGAGACTGATATTGATAGAGTCTAGCAATTTGAGATTTTCCTAATTTCATATACACTGTTGTGTTTACTATGTATGCTTAGTTGTTTTTAATTTTCCATGTGTAGATGCATGGGCCACCATCACATTCAAATATAGGACAGTTTCTTTGGAAAGGATCTGTCTGTCTACTTTTTATAGCCATGTCCACTTCCCTTGGTCCCCTCCTTCCAGCTTCTGGCCACCAACGATCATACCTTCAAAGCTTTAAGTCACTTTAAGAATGTTACATAAATAATCATGCAGTATATAAAGCTTTTTTTCCCCACTTAGCATGATTCCCTGGATATGCACCTAAGTGGCTGCATAAGTCAATGGTTTCCTCTGTTTTAGTTCTGAATACTATTCCATGGTACAGATGAAGCACCGTTTGTTTATCCATTCAATTTTCCTAGGATATTTGTTGTCATTGTTTTTTACCATGTCACACACATCTGCTCTAAGCATTCATCCACAGCTTCTTGTGTGAGCATAAGTTTTCATTTCTCTCGTATAGATACCTGAAGAATACAGTTCTGGGTCATATGGTAAGCATATGTTTAGTATTTTTAAAAAAGAAATTGGCACACTTTTTGAGTGGCTGTAGCATTTTACAAACATACTAGCAATACATGAGTGCTCTGGTTTCTCCCAATTTTTGCCAGCTTTTGGTGGCATCACATTTTTTTTCTGTCTTAGCTATTCTAATAAGTTGTATAGTGATATCTCCTTGTGGTCTTCTTTTGCACTTCTGTACTAGTTAATGACGTGAATCATCCATGCATGGCATTTCCTGCCATCTGTATATCCTATTCGGTGAAATGTCATTGGTCTTTTGTCCTTTCCCTAATTTTTGAGAAATTGTAACTGTCAACTTTTAAGAGCTCTTTATGTATTCTTGATCCTAGCAATCTCTGGTCCACTGCCTCCATTTTCAGATGAGAAAACTGAGGGTCTAAGTGATATGGGAAGTGACTTTCCCAGTCAGTAGCTGAGAAGGAAGAAGCAGAAATCTGTGTCTCCTGAAACTCACGTGATGCCTCCCCACAGCTTGGCTCAGTGTCGCCTGACTCAGCAACCTGCCCCTGCTTTAGCCCACACAATTTCTATGAAGCCAACATTTCTTTTCTGGGCATTCAACCAGGGTGAGCTGTCTAGTGTGCATCCTCTAAAGTGTCTTGCTGGCTAATTATCTCACCTTTGTATCTAATAAAAACAGTTGCAGATGGCAAGGACCACTGTGATTAACTCTGCACTAGGGTGTTCTGGGTTGTGTCTAGGTGTCCCCCCACAGCTGCATGCTGTTATAGGTGGGGCTTTTCAGAGGTGGCTGGATCTAGAATGTGTGATGCTGGGCTCAAGGGTGTGTGATTACTACGTTAGACCACTGGTAGGTTTGGCATAGTTCTGGGTGTGAGTGCTACCAGCCCTAAGGGACAGGGCCCGGTGGGGCTGGCCTGATCTTGCCACGCTTGTCCCTCTTCCCAGAGAGGATTCGAAGAGCAGATCCGCAGTGTCTTTCCCTTCCTCCATAAGCTTCCCTGACACTGTTTGGGCTTAGTGTCCACCTGGGTCATTCACACTTTAGAACCTCTCAGGCAACTCCATCGGCCCTCTGTAACTGAGACCATCCTCTTCATTAACTTAATGACATTTCCCCCATTTCTCATAAATTTCTTTCCACAGTACCCCATGGTGCATCCTATCTGTTTTTAAATTCTTCTGTTTAGCTCCAGGAACCAGATTTCCTCACTAAGGTTGTTGCTCAACCTCACGTCCAAATAATGCAGGGAAAGGCTTCTCAATCTGTTGTGTTGAGCTGGAAAACCCAGTCCCAGTTTCCCATGCCAAGAGTTGGCAATTCCTGTGTTGGCGGCTTTCTTGGTTCCAGTGGAATGGGAAAATCAGTGATCAGAGCCCATGGCTTCCTCCGCCCCACGGTTTGATAAATTAGGTTGAATCACTTACATTTTGGTAGCCTCAGCCCATTCATAGAAACAGGCCATTTTCTCTTTTGAAAGCTGAGTAATAATGTTGAAATAATTTGGCAGTGAACTAACACCCAGCTTTCTTGATCAAAATAAGGGGGAAGGAAAGAGATTAGTCTCCTATCCAGCCTTTGAGGGAAAATGTGTCTTCACAAAATTATGAGGTAGAGGAGTTCATCTACAAAGCATTCAAGTTTTTTTTCTGACACATCATGCTTAAGATCAATTACCCATCTTTCTTTTACTTTGTACCACCCTCAGAATTCTCCCTGAAAAAAAAACTTTAATCTCCTGCCTTCCTTCGAGACTATATTAGGTTGACCTCTTTCTTTTTTAGTTTGAGGACGAATAATTAGCCAGTAGGAATTAAATTTAAAAATTAAACTTTTTACACAGATTTCTTACAAGTCCTCAGTCCCTGCGGGCAACACAAGTGGAATCTCCCATCAGGCCTTCACTTCATGCTGGAAAGAAGAGCTATACTCTGGACAACATCAATGAGAACAACACGCTGAGTGTGGTAAATCTATTCCCTTGTCCCTTCAGGGTGAGGTTTCAGTGTTCTTGAAGCCCAGTGTCTTCGAAGGAGGAAAAGAAATGTTCATAGCCTGGAGGACAAACAAACCCAGTGAGAAATACTGCCGATAACTGCGGCATTTAGCACTACAAAGGTCCAAGTATGTGGTGTAACTGCTTTTATTTTAAAGATGAAGAAAAGGAGACCCAAACCTAATAATCACGAAGCCTGCAGGTTTAGGCAGGTCTGGTCCGGTTGTTCTCTTAGTACTTTCTCTAATGCCCCGTCCTCTGAGCGTGTGCACTGGAATGTACACCCACTTCAACCACCCTGCTCTGAATTTCAGTGAATTAAAATTGCTCCTTCTCACAGTGTCTCCTAACACCTTAGTTTATCCCTATCTGATTTGTTTTCTTCTCCCTTCCTCTTCCTTTTGTTCTCTCCTTTTCTAACTGCTGCTTCCCGTGAATGGGCACTTCTTTCTGGATTGCAGTCCCTGACTAGTCTCCCCACTCTCTTCTCAGGATGTGTTAGCTGCCAGATGAGGAAGGTACTTTTAGGGGAAGACTCCCACAATTAGGAGGCCAGGGGAGTAAAAGCTGGCACCTCTTTAAAGACTATTACTGCCCCAGAGCCTGGAGATCCACTAGGGGCGACACCATGGACTCGACCAGGCCCCGGCAGAGCCTAGCCTGGGCAGATCCCAGAGGTCTGTTTGGGAGACCCTGAGGACTCGACTGGACCTCCGGATGCCATGTATCAGGGCAAAGCCTAGTGGTTCGCTGGATAACCTCATTGACTTGACTGGACTGCCAGTGGCCTTTAGGGCTTGTCAGTGGGGGCCTGACCATAGTGAACCTGGTTCCCTGCCTCTCTACTATCTTTGAGCATAGGTGCTTTTCCACCTCTTGCCATAGCAATTTGTATACACCCACATATGTTATAGAGTAATTTGAAGTTGCTATGTCTCTTCCCAAGGTGAGAGTTCAAGGGTGTCAATAAACCCAAAAGTACAGTTATTATCACAGGGAAAATGACTGGGTGGTAGAACAACAGAGATGAGGGTGGAGAAAATTGATTAATCAAACGAGCCATCATCTGTATAATTGAGTAACAAACGTGAAGATAACATTACATAATACAGCATCCAGAGCTAATTCCCTACTATGTTCTCTATAATTTTGTATTTCCTTTATTGTTTTTGTGTTAACAGATGCGAAGATAACTTTATGTAATACAGCATCCAGTGCTAATTTCCTACTATCTTCTCTATAATTTGATCTTTCCTTTAATGTTTATGTGTTAACTAATGTGAAGATAACATTATGTAATACAGCATCCAGTGCTAATTCCCTACTATATTCTAAATAATTTTGTATTTCCTGTATTGTTTATGTGTTATTCTGGTTTATATGTCTCCATTCTTCTGTCTTTAAAATAAAAAAAGAGACTATTACTGCCCCTTCAAAATTGTTCTTTCTTTTTGTTCCCACTAAAATTCTTTAGAGAAAATTAGGAGGAATCAACCAAAGCCTCCAAGTCATGCTGACACATGGTTCTAGGTGACTTAGAGCAAATCTGACTCATTACAATACTGAACTGAACAAATCCAGAAGTATTGGAGTCCACCTACCATTTTTTAAAATATATGATCTGTGACCTTAAACTGAGCATGTCGTGAAATGTGCACCTTACACTGACCATGCTCAGAAACATTCCCCTTACACTGAGCATGCTCAGATGTGTGCCTGCCTCACATGATTTCCATGTGAACACAAATCAGTTTGCAGAATAAAATCCCCATGGTTCCTTTGCCCAGGGAGAGCACAGCTTTGCAAATAACCCTAGTGCACTCCTTGCCTCAAGTGATGAGTCTTTCCCCATTCTTCCATCTTCTGGTTGTGCTCATTGGCTCTGTGCTCACCAAGAGGAGAACCACTGTGTTCAGCTACATAAATCCCTCAGTCCCAGTGACACTTGCTAGCACAGGAGAGCAGAGCTCTTCAATTCTTACTATTTACAGACTCCAGTGAAGGAAGGAAAAGATAGGGCCCTTGTCCTAGAGGGATTTCCATAAAATACGCTTACAAAGGAAATGTTTTTAAAAGGCAGTTGGTGCTGTCCAAGAAAGCAAAGACATAAATAAGAACAAGGTAGCAGATGTAAGGATGATGATAAAGATGGTGTGGATGACAATACCTGGCCTTCTTGTTCATCAAACCTCTTCACTTAGCATCTCATTCCATCATCACAACTCCGGAGATGAGTCAGATTGATGTTATTTTCACCATTTTACATAGCAACCAAAGCTTCCATAAATTAGCTGATGTGCCCAAGGACCCCACACCAAGAAAGGAGATGAAGTCCAGACCTATGTTTTAGGACTTTGAGCCATGACTGAACTGCTTCTGTGGAATTCATTCTAATCAGAAGGTGAGTCACTGCCAGGTAGTACAAGGTAATTAAACTATCACCAAGGTTTGGGCAAACATAAAGGGAGAACATGTGTTGACAGACCAATAAAAACAGGGCTAGTTCTCTAGAGGAGATGTGGAGAGTTCACCTGCGGCGACAGGTTCTAGTACCACCAGAGCACTCCCAAGCCAGAAGACAGTTTGGCGATATGTATGGAAGGTTTGGAAAACATGAATAACAGTCATATCAGGCCAATGACTCAGCCTCTCCAAAATCATCTGCTTGTCTACAAATGGCAGGGTGGAAAGACGATTAAATAATATGTAAAGTACCTGGAACAGACAGTGCATTTGGTAAATATTGTCAAAGTTTTAAGAGAAACAGTGACAATACTTTACTTTGCAAGAGGAAATGGCAAGTTCAAAAATTTATTAACAAAGACCTTCTTTGGTGTGTTTTTTTGTCAGGAACCTCCGAAACATTGTAACTAACCTAATATCCAACAATAAGGAACTGCTGGCATATCTAGGTGCTAGGTTATTAGACAGTCATTTAAAAGGACATGAAATATGTTATTACCACATGCTAAGAGTTTCATAATTTATTGTGTTTGAACAAGTACTTGTAATATTAAGCTAAAGTGTATGTACATGTGTATGTGGAGAGAGAGCCATAGATATAAATCTGGAGTTCACATCATTATGTCAATAATAATTGAGCCTGGGGAGAGAACTGCAAATGTTTTTTAATTGTTTTTCTTATCTACATTTAATTTTCCAACAGCATGGCCTCATGTAAAGTTTTATTTTTATACTTCAGGCTCTCTTGCCTCCCCTTCTGTTCCTCAGTTTATCAGCTCTGTGCTATAGGTGACTAGACGGAGACCACAGTCATCAAGTAGTCAGTTAACAAGTTTGTTTATTTTTTTAAGTAGTAACTGCTGAGCCCAGGTTCTGTTCCCAGCCCTGACCTGAGGTAGCAAGGTGGGCAGCAGTAGTCTCAAAGGAGTTGCACTGGGCAGAGAGAAGACCCCAGTGAACCCATCTAGAAGGTCAAGTGCAGCCAGCGTCCAGAGACGGTGGAGTGTCTCGGGGTGTCGTGGGGGCCAACCCTTCCCAGAGGCACACACTGCCATGTTCCTCTGGCACCGGGAGCCGAGAGCCAGCGTCATTTATTTGTATAAAGGCTGCCTGTCTCTCAAAGGCGCAGTCTGCTCCTAGGTAACATGCAGTGTCAACATTGGTAACTTATACAGCAGCGTGAGTCACTTCCTGTGAGCAGGTTATCTACCCTTGGAGCGGGGAGGGCCGGGAGTGAAAGGACGCCCCACAAGGGGGGTGGTGGAGGGATCTGGTTTCATGGATCCCCCTTCAGCAGAGGAGAGGCCATGAAAGTGGGGTGGCCTGGGGCCCCGTGTGTAGGAGATGCTTGTGTGAACCGGCTTCTCGGCTTTCTCAGGTGCCCACAAGCTGACCTGGGGCTAGACGCTTTCTTGTAGATCTGCAGCTCACGCCGCCTTTACTCCTCTTCTCCTTTACCACTTCCTCTGTGTGGCTCAGAAGAGAGTCTGTGTTGTGAGCGCGGCTTTCACACCGTGTGCGCCTTACATCCCCAGCCAGCCACCACTCCATTCTTGGTTTCCTCCCACCTGGGTCTGAGCTCACCGGCTTCCCTGACGCCCTTCATCTGTGACGTTTCTCAGTGCTGCTCCTATACAGTTACAAACACAGACTAGAGCAGATGACACTAAGGACAGGGCCCTGTCCACGGTGCGGTGACAACGTCAGGTGGCGTACCAACAGCAGCCACTCTCCCCTGTGGACAGGTCAGGTGCATATTAGCTGTTCAATAGCGTTGTTACATGAATTGAATGGATGAACAGGAAGGCAGTACTTGCTCTACAGAGCACCGCTCAGCTGTCTACACTGAGGCTTCAAGGCACATTGCCTGGGCAACACCAGCCCCAGTGCCCTGCTCTGAGTCTTCCTCTCACCCCGGCCACCACTCGTGGAAAGAGCAGCACCCTGGGTCCAGGTGAACTGGAGGCCTGGGCTGGCGGTTAACCAAACGGTAAAAGAGAAGGTCAAGCTGCCAACCTGACTGCCTCAGTGGGGCTGGTCCTGTGGTGTCTGTGTGGTAGTCCATAAATCAGAACAAGCCTTGATTTCCGGAGGTAAGGGGCGTGGAGGAGAAAGAGAGATATGCACAGATGTGCAGAGGCGTTTCCAGGGCCGTCGAGTTATTTAATCACTAAGTTGATTTCCCTTGTGCCTGGCGGGGCCTCTTCCCAGCCAGCTGGGCTCAGTTGTCCTTGTGGCTCTTGAGCTCCAACCAAGAGAGAGCTTCGAGCCCCACCACGAGCCTATGTAGACTGTGGGGCTTTGAGAGAAATCACAGCGATTCTTGGAGTGAGTTTCCTCCCTCCCATAGCCAGTGTGGGTTCTTAACCCCACCCTACCTTGGCCGTGTTTGTCACCCGTCCCTGCTTCCCAGCATGGAGCAGGACAGAGACAAGTGAGTTCTAACAGAGCTGTCCGGTGTGCACAGCTTGCCCGGGGGAGGGCAGAGGGGTTAGAGCCCACTCGGACTATTTCTCTCCTTGTGCCTCCTGAAGCCCTGGGCGGCCCCTTCTCCCATCTGCATGAAGCAAGAGGAGTCAGTGCTGGTCACAGTGACTGGTAACTACCAGCTTTTCAGACCAGCCCCCGCAAAGAAAGGGCAAGTGCGGAGTGACATTCTTAAATTGTGAGGTTTTGGTCCAAAGCACTTTTCAGACGTTTCCATTTTTATTTCTGTATTGTATTTCCAGTAGGCTGTGGTCCCCAGGACTCCAGGCAGCACTCCCTCAGAAGGGACCCTGAGTGTCATCTAGAACAGTCTGGGCTTGTGACTGTCAGAGCTGGGCAACCGTAATCGTAGAAAGAAGTTTCCTCTTTCTCCTGCTTCCTACCATCTTTCAGTGGTCTATTTTTTTTTTTTTTTTTTCTTTTTGGTCTTTTTGAGACTGGGTCTCACTACGCAGTTCAGGCTGGCCTTGAGCTCACTTTGTAGCCCAGGCTGGTCTTGAACTTGCAAGGATTCTCCTGCCTCAGCCTCCCGAGTGCTGGGATTACAGGTGTGTGCTACCACACCCAAAAGTGATCTATTTTGTTTCTTTGTCAGAAGCTTTGTTATTTACTTTCCTACAGAGAGTGAACAAGTTATAGGAGAAACCATATAGTAAGGTTCAATAATTATGTAAACAAGTTTTCTTCGGTCTTCCAATGTTTATTGCATTCTGGGCACTAGCTAAACCTTTGAAATACTTACACAAACAGATGAAAACTTCTGCACATGTCATGTGCTAGTCTACATACAGCACTCCTTAGAAAGCTACTACAGCTGTGAAAAAACATGACATGGCGAGGGAGAGGAAGGCTGGAGCACAACATTTTAAATTTAAACTAAGGTTTAGAGAGTGGACAGCACTGGCAAGGTGAGGTTTGACCACCAGTGGAGGGATATGGGGGACCCTGATACTTGTAGAAGGACATTTTGGATAGTAGGCCAGGCACAGCAGAGTCCTTGCTCGGGGGAGCATGCGTGGTGCCCTGGAGGAGCCTGAGTGGGATACAGACCGTGGGAAGATCACTTGGAAGGGTTTGTAATGATCCTTAGATCAGAGATGGGGAAGCTGGCCAGGGTGAGCGGTCTGATCCCAGTGTAGGTCCAAAGTGTCCCCAGTAGGACTTCTTGGTGGATTGGATGCGGGGTAAAGAAGACTAAGGCCTCAGGGTACTGCACATATGCATGTTTGCTTGTTTATAATGAAGCACAGCAGGCACTGCAGACCGCGCTGTTGGCAGCAGCTGCCCGGAGGGGAGAAGAGCTGGGCTTTATAGGAAGGGACGCGTTTCCATGTGATTTGCCCTTTGGCAGGTCGCACTGTGGACTTTGTGTTTTAAAAACAATACCCAGTAACTTATTTGGAAGAAGATTATCTACCCACTGCTCAGATGTTAGCAGTCTGTCCTTGCCTCATTCCCAATCCCTAAAGCGAGCTTAGGCTGCTTGTATTTTTTTCCCTTTGCCACTCATCTGCCGAGTGCTTGGCAGTACAGAGAATGACCTGAGCCCATTTGCTCCATGCATGCGAAATACAAATTTGGAGAAGCAAATTGCATTGCTGTCTCCAATGCCAGGGGCGATTCGGGCAGCTTTATGCCTGTGGCTGTGCAGTTGCTTTTTAGTACCTAGGATCATTAATGTGGAAAGAGAAAAACTGAGGCGTCACCTCTTCCCCACTAAGTCACGAGGCCAACGTCTTCTTTACCCTGTTTCCTTCCTTGCGTTTCCCTCTTTCTCTTTCCCTAGTGCAATTGCAGTTCTGATGAGGCAAAGCCAGCACTCAGCAGAGGCCACTTTGTCTGCTTTGGGGTTCTCCACTGCCGTTCCTGTCCTGTTCGGAGTCGTGATCGCAGCAAAAGGAAAGGACGCTTTGCTAAGTGCTCGGAGCTGTGCAGCATTTGTTACCGCGTTCCACGGGGCCTGGAGGGAGCCAGCAGGGGGTCAATTTGCTATCCACATCCTGCCTAAAAATAGCTCCAATGTGCTGAAAAATACTTTTCACCCACACAGAACCTGCAAATCTTCACAGAGCCCTGGAGAGGGGGCCACAGAAAGACCTGGCCAGGACTTCCCCTCACCTGCCACTCCCCGCAGCCCTGGGGTGAAGAGTTCTCACTTCCCAGCCGATATCCATTCAGGGTGTTACATGTTCGCATCAGGCTTAGTTCTGTGTTTTACTTTCTGTATTTGAACAAGGCTGTTGACGTTGCTTCCCTCGACCTCAGGACCCTCCTGGGCAGGGTAAGCAGCTCGTACGCAGCCCCTCATCGGGAGTTGCTTATTCTTCATCAGATTGCAGAGCTCCAGGGACCCTCTGCCCATTCCCTTCTGTGTGGGAGGTCCCCACCGAGGTCCTGTTTGGGACTGTGCCTGCTTTGACCCTTTTCTGTTCAAGCAGTTTTTGATGAGTTAAAGAATTTCCCTGGAATGCTTATAAAGGACTTCTATTTTTGTAGGTGTGCTCTTTTGAAAGATGTTTCAGCCGTTGGGTCTAAGGCAAGCATTTCTTACATCCTCAGATCTAAGTGTCTACCTTGAGCTCACAGAATGCCCTGGCTGGGCCCTGGACTCTCTTGTAGCAATGTCCTTCTTCGTGCCCTTTCCTCCCTTTCATTGTGTACAAATCCAACCCAGATGCCAAATCCCTCCCAGCAAACTTCTCCTCACCTCTCTCATTTGTGACAAGACTCTGAATGTCCTTCTTTGTCTCTTGTTTGACTATTCTTTCCATTTTTTTTTTCTTCATTGACTGGAAGCATTGAGAGAAACTGAAGGGTTAGCTGTTTGTTTTACCAGAAGCTTGAACAAATTTCTAACAAGTCAGTCCTACATGTAGTAATTAAGAGTGTGTGGGTTTGACTGGGAGCACTGACTCATCTCCATCTTCCCATCCATAAAATGGAGATAAAAACAATAAGCCATATGGTTTAATAATGGTCACCATTTCTCCAGCAGGACTTGTGTAGTAAAACCCTTTCTTTTTCTAAGCACTTAATTTGGACAACCACCTCAAGCAAACTGATGCCTATAAGTCCTCAAGACCATTCTTGGGCACCCTAAGACTCAGTGAGGTCTCCTTAGTAATTCGTGTCCATAGAGATTTAGTGTACATAGCAAAGCCAGCAAGCCTCGAGGAAGAATAAATACTACAGCAAGAGGCAGGCTATTTCAATAGGAGACAATCTCTATGGATCTTATTTATAAAGGGAATTCATTTGGATTTGTCAACAAGCTCCTGCTAAATGAACTTGGCTGGAGAGCTATCATTTAAGGCTATAATTAAGAGAGAATTAAAAACAACAGGAGGGCAGGGGCTGCAGAGGTTTCCCAGAATGCCAGCTACACTAACCTCTGCTTCCCACCTTCCTCACGGTGACCCAAGAATGATTCGTATTAAATGGTGAAACAGCTGTCTCTCAGTCTGTGACCAGTGTGTCCAATGGCCTGGACAGAAGTCCAGGTGATGGGAGGCGCCAGCAATGCTCGAGCTGACTTCGGTTTTTGGTCCAGTGTGTGGAGAGCTTGCACATCATCGCTCCATCCAATAACAAGGAACAAGTTTTAAAGAGGGAGTAGCTTCCCTTGGCTCCCTAAAGGGAATGAGGTCCCAGAGTGACTGGAGAGACAGACAGGAGAGGAGACAGACATGGCTGCCTGCAGCAAGCGCTTCCAAGGGAGCCAGTGCTGGGCAGGAGCTAAACTGAAATACATGAACCAAGGTGGGCAGCTCTGAGAGGGAAAACGCCAGGGAGACCCGGGCACAGGGCTTCCAGCCACAGGAGCCCCATGGTTCTGTGAGTTTTACCTCTAGGATCTTGACCAGGTTTGTGTAGTATCGTTGTCCCCATGTACTTATCCCAGCCCATGAGGGGAGAGGAGTGGGGGCTTAGCATCTTTCTGCAAACCTGTGTATCCTGGTGCCTTGCACGTCAGCCAGAGAACCACAAGGTCATACTTACCCTCAAGGGCATCTGGGGGCAGAATGAGCGGGGAAGATCCGGGAGAGCTCAGAGTGTTGTACCTCAAGAAGGGTGGAGGGTGGAGCCTGAGGTCTCCGCCACAGCCTCAGGTCAGTCCATGGGACCCACAGAGCACAGAACTTAGAGATTCCCTCATTGCACGGAGAGTGCTGTCTGTTCCCACTGCCCCCAAACACCCAAGCAGACCCTTCCCATCTTCTGACCCACCCCCGCTCCCCAGAGCTACAGCGGAGGCGTCACCACTCTCTTGGCTCTGAAGACCAGGTCACATCCCTGGCTCAGGTCCCGGGGCATATCACTCCTTCACCCTGTCTCCCTCTTATTTCACACCATGTGATTGCAAGTGAGTGCTGGAGGGCTAAAACTTAGTCCTTTCACTGTTTATTCCTGGTACCAAGAACAGTGTTTGGGCTGAAAGAGAGTGTTCACCAAGAGAGCGCTGCAGACCAATGTTAAAGAGTACGCGGGGACCTGCATGGCCATGAAAGACAGAAGTGACAGCAGGTGTGTGAGTGTGTGCTCAGTGGCCAGGGCCAAGAGCTGCTTAAAATAGTATTTTTTTCTCTTTTCTTTTGGTACCAGGAATTGAACTCGGGATCTTGTGCTTGCCAGGCAGGCACTTGTGACACTGAACTATATCCCTGGATCCTTAGCTGCCTAAAATAGAATTTAATTCTTAAACTTCACAGTTCTGCAGGTCACACGGCAGGGAACCAGAGTCTGCATACCCACCTGTCCTGTTACACAGCTCCTTGGTCACAGCTGGTAATAAACCACGGGTCCTGCATACCCTGAGGATTCCACAGGGAGGGGTCAGAGTCAGCACCCTGCACTTTGATCTGTGTGAATTAGGAATGGGTGTTTAATTGGTTTTGTTGTTGTTTTCCCATAGTAGTTTGGATTTGAGGGAGAATTAAGAGAGAGGACTTGGTGACTTGGATGAGTTCTTACCATCCCGCTCTCCCTTCCTCAGCATTAGCATTGAATATCCTGTGTCCAGGCACCTCACAGTCCTGGGTACTCCTGGGTGATCAGTTTCTGAGGATGAGGTTCCTATCATGAGCTTGAAACATGCCTGCCACGGCCAGCCTGGGGGACCTAGGACATGAAGAGGAGCATCAAGGCCCAGAGTGGGTTCACACCTAGCCTTGTGTGCCTTCATGTATTACTTTCCATGTTCTCCCTGTTCCTCTCCCAGCAGAGGCTTCTCCTGGCAGGTACAGGACCTTCTCCCAAGGCCACCAACCAGGGGAGGCAGGTGAAACTGGCCAGCACGCTCAGGCCTGGACAGTGAGGGAACTCCTTCCTGTCCCTCCCTCCCCCCCCCTTCCATAAAGACTGGGGAGGTGAGATGGGTGAAGTTGGAGATTGTTTAGCCAAAGAACTGTGATTATCCCTTAGGAATCTACAGCCAGGAATAAACTCAATTGGCTCACTTTTTAAAAAATGTATTAGGTGACTATTAACACCTTTGCAAAGGCTTTCCCTCTACTCCCTTAAAATCAGCCTTGAGTGAGTCACACAATCGCTCTAGTTCCTGAGGTTATACTCAGTGGGAATCACCATTGTAAGAAGGTAAAGCTATTTTAAATGGCCTCTTTCTAGTGCTGTATTTATGTCAAGCCCCAAGAGCCTATGTAAATGTAAAACATTCGGCATGTCACTAAGTTGCTGTGACATCACTGGGCTGCTGTGGTTCTAGTGGGGACCCCACTCCCAGCCCCTGACCAACATCAATTTCATGGATTCTCACTTCTTCCCTTAGCTTTCATCTTTGGTCTCAGCTGGAAAATTATATCATGGATCCAAATCTTCATTATTGTTGTTTTCCAATGTAATAGCACAGACATATTTTTCTTAATAGTGAAATGCATACCTATATATTTTTCCAGGGAATCTCAATAAAAAGGCATTGTGAATAAAGCTTACAAGTTTTTCAGTGACTTATATTGTGTAATGGTTTATTTTCTAAGGGAATGCGATGTGGCATAGATCTGAATTGTCCCCTGAGAGTCTCCTATGTTCAGAGGTGGGGGTTTTGGATGGCAGTGAGACCATGGGCTGCTGTACTGTTTGGTGCGTTTGTCCACAGATAAGTTCATGGCTGAATGTGCTGCTGGGACCTAGAGCCTGACTGGGAGAGCTGGGTCACTGGAGACACGATCTGGAAAGGTATATTCTTGTCCTGGCTCTTCTTTCTCTTTGCTTCCTGACAGCCATGAGGTGAGCAGCTTCCTCCACCAGGCCTTTCCACTATGCCTTTTCTGCCTTGGAGCCAGCAGACCATTGACTGAACCCACTGAAACTAAACTGTGAGCCCAAATGCCCCTCCTTTCCTTTAAGTTTCAGATGTCGGGTATATTGTCTCAGCAACAGAAAAGGGAGCAGCATACATGGTTCTCAGTGTGACCCTGAAGAGAGCCTCACTGAGAAGAAGAAAGATGACCTTGTGTTGACCCAGTAGCTTCCATTTGTCTCCACTCCATCCAACCATTTTTAGTGAACAAGTACAAGAAGACGTCTGATTGTCAACTTTGGAATAACGCAGTTATGCAGAATGATTCATGAGAGTTGGAAGCCAAATTGACAGTAATCTTAATGAGCTAGATAGGCAAACAACTAAATCCTACCCTATAACTTAACTGAGGTACAATTTTATGATTAATAAGAAAAAAATCCAAAGTCTAAACAACTCTAACAATTGTGTTACTCTAAAAAACAAATTTCTTGGAAGAATACAAATTAAATTGACAACAAAGGCAATACAAGGCTTTCCCTTTGTGGCTAAAATTCCAGTGCAGCAATTAGGTTACATTAAAGAAAAAAATGTGGCCAGCATAAGGTGGTGAGAGGTCTGTTGAATTTTTACCAGATTAGACTACATTAGAAACTTTCCTTATACGCTGGATACTACTTTTGCGGGTGGACAGGAATGAACTAAATTATGCTCAGAGGAGAGTGAGTATTGAGGGCATGGAAACTATCCTGTATAAGAGACAGGATGTCCTTCTTAAATAAAGATCTTAGAATGCTTTAAAACTGTACTTAAGTACTGAGATCAGTTGAGAACTCAAGACTGACGTAGGGAGAGAGGGCATCGTTACTTCCCCCACTCTCCATCACCTCTACAATTTCCCCTTTCTTTTGAGATTGTACTGGAAATGGAAGAGAGATATTACTTTATTACATACATGTAAGTATCAAATCATTTTAGTGCTGGCTTCCGTGATAGCCTTCCTAGTCTAGCTGTGGAAATAGTCACTTCCTCAATAGAGCAAGTCTTAGAAAGTAGTTTTCATGATCCTAGAAGATTCATTCTATCTAGATCACAAAGGAGGATCTAATGCCCTTTATTATGACTCCATGCCCAAGGAATCCCTAAATCTGCTTTCTCCTCACCCCCACATTGCCAGGGGCCTCCTTCTAGTTTATTCTATCTGAGACCATGCCTCAATCATTGATGGAATCAACTGTGATTCATCTTCCTCTTCTTCCATTAGATTCCGTGACGTTCCAGGTATTGCACACCACACGGAAGTCTGGCCTCTCCTAGGGTCAGGGCCTTGTAGTCTGAGCAATGAACGGCAATGGAAGCATCAGCAACACTGGCTACTAAGTGCAAATCAGAGGTTCTGCACATGGCAGTGAGGCAGGGGTCATCTGAGGAGCAACTCCCTCTCATTTTGCAGGGGGCACCCACCCCTGGGCGCTGGGGCAGCTTCATCCCAGGGAAGGCCAGACAGAGGTTTAGAGAATGTCAGCTGCACCCCCCCCATCAGAGTGTCTTAGAAACGGGGTGTTGTTCCCAAGCAAAAGGCAGCAGGAGGGCCTGGATGATCCTTGGGGTCTGTCTCAGTCTGTGAGAAGTGACATGTGGCTTGTGACCCTTTGTCTGGAGAACAGCTGTAGAGGTGACGGGAATCGCAGGAGATGAGAACGAGGCAAAGTGGCTTGTTTTCCTGTTCTCAGCCTCCCGGGTTTCCAGGGCGCAGGGCCAATATTTGGAGTCTGGGAAAGACAGGGAATGTTAGCACATGTGTCTGCGGCCGGGTTTCTCCAGACTGAGACGTAGCCAGTTTCTAGCCTCTACGTTGTGCAGACATGCCCAGGGATATTGCTGGGGGCTGTGAGAAGAGCGGGAATTCCCCCTGGGCTTCCTTGTTCCCTCTGAGCATTGTTCCCAGAAGGAGGAGTCAGCCTGGAGCAGACGCGGTCTCTGAGGGCCCTGTCACATGGCCCACTGTGAGCATTGCAGCTGGGAGATCATCTGTTCACTAGACCTGCTGACCTTGGAGGCTGGCCTGGTACCTACGTTCCCTGCCAGGCTTCCCCTGGGAGCTGGGACATGCATGACCAACGCTCTCTTTCCACACTATGGTGTTGGACTATGTGGGATCGGGGAAGCTGGGTAATATGAAGCTTGAGCTGCAGCTCCATCCTATCCTCTGACCTTAGATTATCTGTTGCTGATGGTCTCGTGGTGGGACCCATTCCCCCATGGGAGGAGTTTTCAGGGTGGCATCCCCAGCCTTCTTGCCATCACTGATGGTTGTTCTTCAGGGACTGCTGAGAGGGGTGTGTAAACTCCTACAACTCACTGGCCCCGGGGATGCTGGAGCCACAGGCCAGTTCATCTGGAGACTTTGATGATGCCAGTAGGGTGCACATGATGTCACTCTTCATCTTGAGACCCCTTGTGTGGTTTCCAGTCTTTAAGCTGGCTGCTCATTCAGGGGAAACTCAGGATGTAAAGCTTTGCCCTGTTTTGCTGCTGGAGTCCTTGTTCTCTCCAGGATGAAGGGCTGTTCAGGAGAACTTCCATGACAACAACAGCAATAACCAACAACAATAAACGATGGGGATGTTTATTGTGTGCTTGCCCGAGGACAGTCAGCCTGAGAACTGATGGGTTCACTTATTTTATGTAATTCTTCTCAGTCCCCTTTTAGTATGCCATTGATAACTTCACTTTCCTGATAGGAAAACCAAGGCTTAGGAAAGGCAGTGCTTTGCAGGGCCGAGAGCCACACAATGGCCAATTGCATGCATGGAGGTGGTATGTTCTCCTGACCCTGAGTCCGAGTCTCATCTCTGGACACACCAGTTTCAGTGAGTTCAGCACAAGCTCTTGATCCAGAAGCCTTTCTCTAGCAATTTAAAAACATCTTCTGCACTTGATAATTTGTAGGAGAAAAGATGAGAAATTCAGCGATTGGAGGAAATTCACCCATTGGGTTAGGGTTAGGGTTACGTTTAGGGATCAGGGTTAGTGTTATGGGTGAGGGGTTACAGTTAGGGTTAGGGGTTAGGGTCAGGGTTAAGGATTAGGGTTAGGGGTTACAGTTAGGGCTAGGGGTTAGGGGTTAGGGTTAGGGTTAGGGTTAAGGTTAGGGTAGGGCACGTAGAACTTGTTTAGGAATCAGGCTCGGGCCATGGCCATGGGGCTGCTGAAAGGGTTAGTATATGGTGAGGTGGATGGAGAGGAGGCCTCAGGAATCCTGCGTGCTGATATGGGAATTGGTAATGTGGCCTCGGCACACAGCTGGCCCTGAAGTCCCTCCTACCCCTGTACAGCTGTGTGCATCTGAAATCATCACCTGCACACACACAACACCCTCTAGAAACGTAACGGTGGGTAATGGCTGTTTCTGTCTGTAAGAGCAGAAATTCAGAGAGCTTGAAGCTGTGCAGGTAGAGAAACAAGTCAAGGACACCGATGACTGCCTTGAATGAGGCAACAGAACGTCATCAACTGTGCTAATGCACAGCCCATTAGCAATTGTCACCATAGCCCCGACTCGGGGACAGCAGTGACCACAATGCTCAGAGCTGTCTTCTTTGCTTACACATCTTGCTCGACGTCTGAGCTCAGAGCGGCACTCACAGCACAGTTTGGGCTTCGGCAGGCACATGATACCGGCATCAGGTCATCTCTGGTAATTTGCATTATTAAATTTCCTATGGAAGACAGAGCAATCCACTCTCTTTAGCTTTATGCAAATGTAAATTCAATTCCCCTTAGAAACAGTTTCTGAGAGATCTTTTGCTTCCTCTTCTGTGCTAGAAAATTATGAAAGTTTCTTAATTAAGGACAAAACCATATTTTACTTTAAAAGATGTAATGAAGGATTCAAGGCATCAAAATACAGGTCTCAAAATTGCAGTGTTGGGGACAGAACTCCCATTTGATGTTCCTCAGATACACACTCTTCAAAGTGTGGGCCTCGAGTGCTAGTGGGTTGTAATACTGAAGGATTACCATCGCAGTTTGAAAACGATAGAAAGCAGCCAAGTGCATTGTAGGTAGGAAGGTTACGTATTCTTCCATGAATTTTTTCAGCTGTAGACACATGCCTGCACACTATACACACACACACACACACACACACACATGCATGATAGACTTCCTTATAAAATAAAGTTTTTCCTCATAGATTTAATTAAAGAAGTTTCAAAGATGCTCCAGGAATAAAGTAATAATCTACAGGTTAGATCTTCATCATTGCTATTCATTAAGTACCTAAAAACTGGCAGGCATAATAATAATAATAATACTTTAAAAAACTTTTTAGGATATTGCAATTACACCCTTCCTAGCTTGGGAAGCAGCCAGCACAGCCTGTGTGTGAGTGACAGCCGCCATCTGCGGGACGCCGCTTATGGGAGTCATGCTAACTACGTCACATGCGTGTCTCATCTACTTCTCCTAATGTCTTGGCGGAAGCCCCCCATGTTCCTGTTTTTCAGAAGAAAGCGTGAGATCTGCAGAGTCACGAAGCCGTTAGGACTCAGTTCACGCCTGTCTGGCCTGAGCCGAAGCACCTCAGCGTCACGTCACAGTATTTTTCAAGAACAAATTGCTCATGCAAAGCTTTGTGATTTGTGAAACAGCTTTTGCTATCTAGCACTTTTGAAATTATACTCACAGCACCCTTCAGCTCCTGTAGCATGTTGACTGTGCTATTTCTATGGATCTGGGCATGGGCGATGGAGGGGGTGGTAGATTTCCAGGAGCCTTTTCTCTCCTTCTCTTCCAGACTGCGTCCTAGCAAGCCTAGATCGTCCTGGGTCTTACTCAGATCGCGAGTAAGCCCTCCAACCACCTAGAATAGAGATTCCTCCTTGTTCCTCTCTCCTCTCAAGAATGAAGTCTCCTGCCCACTGCAGAAACCAAACATTAACCAGAAATCACTAGCAGGAACCCTCCATGAGAGTTCCCAGAACTAGAAGGAATTTCTCTGCGGCAGCAGGTCTTTTTCTTTTTCTGTAGAGATGGCTTCTTGGCCTTTTGGCTAGGATCAAGTGTAGAGGACCAGGTAGTAAAAGCTTTTGCTTTCAGGCACCGAGGTCTCTCCATAACTACTCCTTGGCTTTGCTATTGTGCTTTGGGAGCAGCTGCAGACCCTTCTTACACAGGTGGGCGTGGCTGGATGTGGCCAGGCTGTGGTTTTCCAGCCCCTGCCTTCTCTCTCCTGACCAGGTCAGGGCAGTGAACACAATTTTGCCTTATTGAAATTTCATAGTCCCTTTGAGTGACTATGTGGTTTTTTACTATATGTCCTGATCCTCTAGGTAAAAACTCACGTCAACCTCCTCTTTGGAATTGTCAAGAATACTTTCAGGGGGCTGGGATATAACTCAGTGGAATAAGTGCTTGCCTGGCAAGTGCAAGGTCCTGAGTTTGATCCCCGGTACCACCAAAAAAAAAAAAAAAAAAAATACTTTCAGTCCAGTGCATTCCAGGGTTGAGTTTTAATTCTTGGATTGCTCAGGGCCAGGACAAACATACCTCACCACCAAGTAATACCTGATTTCTCTCTCTTTCTCTCACACTTGTATTACATATATATTTAATGGCGGTATTTTCCCTGTATAGGTACATAATTTATGATAAAACATATGGAATATCTTAACAGTTTTTTTTATTTTAAAGAACAAAAAGAACAAAAACAAAATAACAAAAACAAAGACAGTGAACTTTTCATGCTAAAATGGTGAATCACTTTTAGAAATGCCTGTTAAAATCGTTTTCTAAATTTCTTATAAGGAGAGTGTATTAATTTCATTCTCAGGGGAAAAAAACAAAGCAAATAGCTCCTTTTCCGCTGTTTTCATCTTCGTATTTACGAGAGGAAGAAAAAGTGAGGGAATGTTCAGAACGCTGTGTCTGAGGAGACCCAGAGGGAGTTGCTAGAAAGAAGCCAGCTTCCTGTGCCTTCCCCACCTCAGTTCTTACTAAGCAGGGGTGCTAGGAACACTGGGAAAACACGAGGATATCACTGTATTTCCTGCCTCGGGTTCCTCCAGGGAGCAAGCAAGGAGTGGAGGAGTGGGGGCTGCTGGATGACTTTCCCACACCCCATGTTCAGAGGAGGAGGAGGAAGAGGAGGAGGAGGAGGAATGAGATTGCTTTTGATGTTTGAAGGCAGGAAAATGGATATTTGAAATGAGCTCCATCGGCCTTTCTGTTTTTCTATGTTTTAGAATATATCAACATGCTTCTGTTTCTCTGGCCCGTGTGAATTTCAAGTAGATTTTACATGGGGAGACATGGAAAGTGTGGCAGGGGAGGGTGAGAGGCCTGGGACCTTCCTGCAGGTCTGTGTTTGCTAAGTGTTTCCCTGAGGCTGCCGCCGAGAGAAAGACGGAGGTCTTTTCTCCCGGCAGTGGCCAGGACAGAGGTTCTCACCCTAAGCAGCTCTCAGATCTGCAGCCCAGGTCGCTGGACGCAATCACAGGCATCAGCTCCTCTGCTCCAGTACTTCATAAACTCAGGCCCGGAGGCCGTAACTTGTGTTAGGATGGCGAGCAGCACTGTAGCTTTCGTGGCAGAATGGGCGCGACTCACTTCTGAGAGCTGCCTGCGGTGACAGGGATGGGTGGGTCCCAGCTGGGGAGGAAGAGGTCAGTTTGGCCTTGGGAGGGGATAGTCTCTGAAAAAGTCACAGAGGAAGGAACACTTGAGCTGACCTCAGAGGACAAAGATAAGCAGGAGTTTAGCAAGTCAGACACGGGGTGTGGTGGGGCATTTTCCATACCAAGGAAGCAGCTGGGGCAGAGGCACTGCAGGGAAAATGCCAGGGACTCTGCAGCCACCAGTGAGGGACAGGCAGGTGGCCATGACAAAATGCCATAGATGGGTGGCTTCTGCACAGAAATGAGTCATCTCATAGCCCTGTAGGCCACAGGTCCTAGGTTAAGGTGTCAAATGGCTTGGTTCCCCCTGAGGGCTGAGGGAGAATATGGCGCACATCTTACCCTTGAGTCTGGTGGCTTCTGGCACTCTTGGTGATCCCTGTTGTGTAGCTGTGCCGCCCCCCTCTATGCCATGTTCACAAAGCATTGTCCCCGCATGTTGGTTCCCAGTGTCCCCTTTGTACGAGGACACCAGTCTGAGTCACACAGGGCTAAGGACCCATCCAACTCCAATAGGATTCAACTCTCTACACCTGCAATGGTCTTGTTTCCCAATCAGCCCATCCCTACAGTGCCGGGTCAGGACGCTAGCACGTGAGTTTTGGGAGAAGCAGTTTACCTCCTCACAGAGAGCGTGCAGAGAAAGAGGCTTGGGAATGAGACCAGGTCTCAGAGCCAGAGACCAGGTCTCAGCCACAGAGACCCTGCAAATTAATTTGAATTTTGCCCTGGAGCCCATGAGAGCCATTGAGAACATTTAATATTGAGACTAAATAGAGAAATATAATAGTTCATATTCACATGCGCCAAGAGCTCTTCTAGCTTAATTTTATGTACATTGATTCCTTTAATCCTCACAAGAAACATACTATTATTATCTGTTTGGCAGTTGAGAAATCTGGGACTTGAGATAAGTTCACTGCTTTGCCCCAGTTGTGTGTCCTGTAAGTGGTGGGACCAGAATTTGAGTTGAGGTCAAACCAACTTCCAAGGCCAGTGCTACTTTGGGTCCTCAGGAGCTTTGCATTTCCTCTGTTCCCCTCTGCGGCAACTCCTGCATAGCTGCAGTCCTGGTTCCTCTCTGGAGCTACAGTGCTGAGTCTGCCGCGGTCTGTCCAAGCTCCTCTGTGGATTCCTTTATCATGTCACCCACCACACCACCACACCAGAGAGCGAGCTCATGCTCTCCCCTGGAGACTGGACTTCTTCATTTCCACCTACAAACATGACTGTTCTTTCTTTTTTTAATTTTAAAGAGAGAAAAACAACAGAAACAATGATACAGAATTTCAAAACAAGATAGTAGGAAATGAACAATGGTTAATGCATTGCGTGTTGTTATCTTTAAACTATTTGCTCAGATTACAAGATACAGGTATGCAAAACTGATCAAACACTATAAGCACAAACCATTCTGCAGTGAACTAATAGAAATTAGTAATATAATTATCTTAGCTATCTTGTGTGTGTGCATATGTGTGTGTGTGTGTGTGTGTGTGTGTGTGTGTGTGTGTATTTACTTCTCTTTCCTTCTTTTCTCCTATCCCAGTTGTTTTTTCCTTTTCAGAAGTTACTTTCCCTTTTACAATATCTATTGTACATTTTGGATCTTTTTGACTCTTTCAGTTTCTTATACTAGGGAGACAATATGATGTTTATACATGTAAGTCTGATTCATTTCACTTATAAGTATGGTCTAGTTGCATCCTTTTACCTATGAAAGCCTCGAGTTTGTCCTTTAGAGCTGGGTAGTAGTCCATTGTATAAAAATATGACATCTTTTTTTTTATCCATTCCTCAGTTGAAGGGCATTTGGGTTGTTTCTAAAATTTAGCTATGGCAAATTGTGCTGCTATAAACATGGGTACACATATATTGCTGTAGTATGATGTTTTTAATTTTTCTGGGAAGATACCCAGAAGGGGAATAGCTAGGTGGGATGGGACCTCTAAGGAATGGACCTCTAATTCCTCTGAGGAATTTCCACACTGATTTCCACAGTGGTTGCACCAGTCTACACTCCCACTGGCGGTGGGGAAGAGATTCCCTTTTCCTCACAGCCCCTCCAGCATTTGTCATTGGTTGATTTCTTGATGATAGCCATTCTTGCTGGGGTGAGATAGAATCTCAGTGCTGAAAAAATGACTACTCTTGGTTAATCCTCTTCAGTCCTATCTGGGGTTAATTTTGGAGCCAAGGATCTATGGTATTTTGCTTCCTTCTTCTGGGCTACTAGCAGCAGGTGGATTGCCCTGGGAGCACTGGAAGTCTGGGCTGCCACAGAAAGCACGGCTATTTAGGTTCCCAAAATATACTTCAGCATTCTGCTGGGCCAAAGGCCACCAGGAGTCAGGAGCCTGTGGGCACTCCCTGGGACAGAGACTGACTCTGGATTCTTTGTCAAGTTGTATAAAGTTAGTAATTTACTGCTCTATTACCTAGGTCAGTGGTGGCAAACCTACAGCACACATGCCACAGCAGGCTGTTTGTATCATTGAAAGCTCTACAAGGTTCGTCATCACTAACTGAGGTCACTGGGCCTGGAAAGCCCCTTGAATGACATGTGGGAGAAGTACTGGATTAGATATTAAGGCACTTGAGTTCTAATCCTGTTTTCTGAACATTCAGCCAGTCACTTTGTAGCCACTGAGAAGAAATAATCTGTCAGTCTGTTTTTTCATCTACAGAATGAAAGTGATAGACTGGGATGCTAAAGCTCCAAAAATCCCATGGTTTTATGTCCTAATTAGAACTCAGAGAAAGGGTGTTCAATGTTAGTTGCGCTTGAAATTGGCAGAGCAATCTTAACCAGTATATTTGTTAAAATAGAGAAGTTAGTTGGTTCTTTTTATGCTTCTTTTTTTATAACTCCTTGACCCTAAATTTGGCTTTCGTCCTGATGTCCCCCGTCACCTGTTCACCCAGAGAACTATAATTAACAAATACTGCTGAATGCAAACAGTTCGGACTAGATTGGTTTCTCAGCAACTAAACCAAACAGCGCCCCTCAGGCCTATTTGCCCTTTCTCAGCCACTGTGGCACCAAAGACAAACTTCTGCCATGGCCATGGGTCTTCTTGCCAATTTGTGCGGGTAGCAAGCTGCCTTTTTCCCTGGCAAGGGAGATCTTCCCATGAAAGGAAGTTCTCACCAGTTCTATCATTATGTTTTAATGAAAATAGTTTGAATAATTTATTTGATGATTCCTCCAGGGTGGGGTGGAGTGAGGACTAAGAGGCCTTTATGGGACACACAGAGCCTCCAGGATACTAGGGGAGGACAGTTTTTCTTTAATAGCAATTATCTTGCTTGGCAAGTTCTAGTAAGGCCCGGGGACAGTCATTCCACATTCCACTGCGTGAGTTTTGTTCTTGATGACATATGCACATAAAAACAGGCCATTGTTTTGTAAAAGAAAGACACACCAGACAGGCTTGGTGGAACACACTTGTAATTCCAGCACTCAGGAAGCTGAAGCAGGAGGGTCATTGCGAGTTTGAGTCCACCTTGGGCTACAAAGTGAGCTCAATGCCAGCCTGAATTGCATATCACAACTCTGTCTCAAAAAGACAACAAACCAACAAGAAAGAGACAACACTGCAAGGTAAAATAACATACCCAAGAGCTCCTTAGAGTGCTAGGGAAAGGAGACAAGAGTAGATCCGAGGGGACCAATCCTAACCAAAAGGCATCTTCACTTGTACAGTGAACATCTGGGATCTCAAGGGAGACACCAGGCATCTCCTAAACCCTGGTTTCCATCCTACTATTTCCTCCTTCCGTGTCACACAAGAGGAAGGAAATGTCTCAGATACCACTTGAGACCCAAGTCAGGGTGATGTAGGGTCTGAGCGCTTCCAAATTCTGGGACTCATTCTTTACTGCAAACACTCTGAGTCCCATTTCTCCATTTCTTCTTGAGGGCAGCTACTTTCATTTCTCTGCCACACTCCAAAACAAGTGAAGCTTTGGAAGAGACTACACCCCTGGCTACCATTCCTTAGACATGTAAGAAGTAAGAAAAGGAGCTGAGGAAAGAGGCATTTTGCATCCTGAGGTTAGGAGGAAGATTGAGAACACACCCACCCCCACACGCACCACACCACACCACACACATGCACGCCCACATGCCTGCACGTGCATGCGCACGCCAACAGGTAGGAATGCAGGTGACAGCCTTGGCTGTTCTGCAGCTCCCTTGGGACAAGTACCTCCTATAGGGTCCTTTTTTCTTTATGCATTCTTAAGTCCCCTTGCTCTACTGTGAGCTGCGTATTTTCTCCTAAGCATCAAATATTTGAAAAGCAAGGTCTTATTCCTCAAGCCAAGATCTTATTCCTCAGCACACATTTCTTAAGCTTATCTTGAAATTTTTAAAGGTATTTTTTTAGATCCAATGAATCCAATGAATTGTCAGTTTCTGCCAATTCCCAGGGCTTTCTCCTTGCTTGCCATTTCTCAAATTGGGATGATTCCTTTCAGGTAACCTCGGACAGAATTCAGGAAGAGACACTTGTCTGTACGAGTCTCAAGTAACTGTTAACCACCCAAAGACCCCTTATGTGCCTTTAGAAGAATCTGTCATTCTGACCACTGTGAGCCGTAACCAGTAATGGAGACAGCAGAAAAGCTACAAATGGCAGACAGAAGAATCAGACCCAGCCAGTTCTCAGAGGAAAAAGTCATGCTGTACACCACCATAGCCCTGAGACAACACATGACTTTAAAATACCACAAAACCATCATCGATTTTCATAATGGTGATCATAAGTCAACTGGAAAATGTGTTCTTGACAAGGGGTCTGATCAGGATCATCTGTGTGCTGAGCCAGAGAACTGAGTTTCTGACTCCCGAATGCCTTTCAACCAAACTCATGCAAGTAAATTTAGTCTTGGCATGAGAAGAGGCCAATTAGCTGGACTATTTATTGATGTATATGGTCAGAAAAATGTCAGTCTAGAGTTGTTTTTGTTAACTCATTTAAATGCTCAGAAAGGCAAGAATAAAGAGAAGGGGGAGTCCCCATGGCAATTAGGGATTGTAGAGGTCTGGGGAGGAGGAGGGGGAAGATTTGCCTCAGGATGGACTTCTATTTTTCCCAGAAAGTTATTCTGAACACTCAACTTGAAGATGTGCAGCTACCTGTGAATACTGAGGATATGTGTCCAAAATTGGAGTTTCCACCCCAAGGCATATATCTGTTGTTTGGACTGACAGCTACACAGCGTCCTGGCTTCTCGCACGGGCTGCCATTCTACCGTCTGGACAGCAGGCTTTTGGGGACCAAGGAGACAATTCAGCAAAGCTGTTAGTCTGAAATGATGCCTGTGTCCAGTGATGTACTTAAGGTCATCAATAAATTTGTCCTTTATCAGACTTACTCTATTGTTTGTTTGGATCTTGAGGAAACACTGAGCTTTGGCTCTTCCTTCATTGAGGTCCTGCATGTGAACAAATCTAAGCTCTGCAGAGTCCTGAAAAATGTTCGTGTTATTCTTTCACTGTGTACTCAGCAAATACCCACTGAGTGCCAACTATGTGCCAGGCAATGCTCTGGACCTGAAGAAACAACCCAGACTTCCTTCTCTTCTGATCACCTCTCCTGAGGACCTGTGCTGTTTGTATAAAATGTGTTTTTCACTTATAACTGAAATGAAATCAAAGACTGGTGAAATGTGAAGCTAGAACAGATAACCCCATGGAAAAAGGAGGGCCCAGCTGTGACAAGAGTCTCCACAGTGAGCGCTTCTCAGAGCTGGCTGTGCAGCAGAGTTAGAAGGAAGCTGTTTGAAAACCAGACTCTAGGGCTCACCAGGACCCATCCTCTGCAGGGCTGAGGTCAGAAGGCTCCATTTCCTGAAAGCTTCACAGGTGGCTCTGAGAAGGCCATTCCAGAGCTGCTTCCCAAAGCTGCTCAGAAACCACTAAGTTGGAGATTCTCATGCTGACTGTGTCTGTTGAGGCTCCAACAGGCTAGAAATACAGTTTCAGTTGAGTCATTTGAGGAGTGTTTACCAAGGGGTAATTTACAGATGTGTGGGCTGGCTATCGGGAAACCCCAAGGAATGGTACAGAGAGCTGAGGTGCAGAATGCAGACCCTGAAGCCTGAGGAAATCAGAGGAATGGGGTTCCTGGCACCCGGTGACAGCAAGGTTCCAGACAAGACCCATGATCTCTACCTAAGAAATGCGGCCAGCTGGTGTGAGCCCAGCCACCTGGAATCCAGAAGGCTGGACAGCCCATGGCTGGAGACCACATTAACCAGGCTTCTGGGGCCCGAGATAGAGGACAGATCTAGAGGACACACAAAGACATCAGCCAGAAGCCCTGGTCAGAGATAGGAACCTGTAAAAATGCAGTGGTCTCCAGGGTGAGATTAGACAATTTGTACCTAAGATTTCATGTAAGATGAGTGTCCTGAGCTGAGTCACGCATAGCCTCCCCCTACATGGTACCCCCAGGGACAACACCATGGCAGTTGTTTTACTTTTGTGTTTTGATAATCATTCCTATTTATCAAGTCCTCATTGTATTCTACATATTGTGATCAGTTTAATGTTTTTCATCTTAGCAATTCATTTTTTATTAGTGGATAATATGAACAATTCAGGATAGTTACATTTGTTCAGAAGAACTGGTGCAAGTATAGAACATATTTTGGTTGTTTTATCTCTTTCTTTCCTTCTCATCTATCTCTCCCTGCCCCTAAGTCCCTTCCCTAGCTCCAAAACGTTTGTCTGCGTTTTTTTTCCAATCATCTCTTTTGTTTGTACTAATTTATTTAATTTGTAGTTTAGTTTTCTCACATGAGACCATGCAATGTTTAACTTTATACTGGAGCTCCGGTGACAGAATCGTTTAGTGTTATGTAACTTTACATTTCTGACTTATTTCCTTTACCTTTATGGTTTCAAGCTCCACCCATTTCCCTACAGATTACATGATTTCATTCTTCCTCATGGCTGGAGAATATTCTCTGGTATGTATATATACTACAACTCCATCCACTGGTCTGTTGATGGGCATCTAGGCTGTTTCAGGGCTCAGTGCTTGGGAATTTGGCAGCTATAAACACAGATGTGCATGTATCACTATAGTATGATGTCTTTAATTCTTTGGAAAATATGCCCACCATAGAGGCATAGTTGGCCAAATGCAATTTCTATATTTAGGTTTTTAAGGAATCAAAAAATTGTATTAATTTCTATTGTGGTTGTACCAGTTTACATTCCCACCAACAGTGTAGAAGGATTCCTTTTTCCCTACAGCCTCACCACCATTTGCTCTTTTTGAATTCTTCATCATGGTCATTCTGACTGTGGTAAGACGGACTTCTAGCATTTTGATTTGCATTCCCCTAATGGCCAATGGTGATGAGCATTGTTTTGTCTATTTACTGCCCATTTGTATTGGTTCTTTTGAGAAGTCTCTATTCAGTTCATTTGTCAGTGTTTTGATTGGGTCATTTGTGTTTTGAAGGTTAATATTTTAAAATTTCTTGATATATCCTAGATTTTAATTCCCTTTCAGAAAAGTAGCTGACATTTTTTTCCCCATTCTTTGGGTTGTTTTTTCACTCTGTTGATGGTATCTTTCATTGTGCAGAAGCTTTTTAATTTTATATAGGACAGATTTGGCCTCAGAGAATGCCTTCACTGCTACTCTCTGCTACTACTGTGTGGCTCAAGAGAAATTTCATAATCTCTGTGCATTAATTTCCTGTAAAATAATACCTACTTTGAGGTGCTGTCCTACGACAGTTGCTGATTCTTGATATTATTTTCTGTTAGGTTGTTGTTCTGTTCAGGCAGTGCTTCAGTGCTTGCCTGTGCCTATGGCTTCAAGAGTTTCCCCTATGTTATTGTCTTAGTTACTTTTCTCTCATTGCTGAGGCAAAATACCTGACACTCAAAATTAAGGAAAGGTTCATTTAGCTCACAGTTCATGGAGTTTTCAGTCTATACTCAGCTGGCTCCAAGGCAGAGTGGCACATGGCAGAGGGCTACAGTTCATGGCAGTGGAAAACAGCAAAACCAACAAGAGCAAAAGGGGAGGAGTGGCAGCAAGGAGCCTCTTTCTCTCCCTTACATATGCAAACTATCCACCCTGCTGCAGGTGTAGCACTCACACCCATGAATCAATCAAAAACTCTAGAAGCCTCCCCATGACTATATGAGGCTTTGGAAGGACATCCAGAACCAAACAATAACAGTGATCTTCCAACATTTGGAAATTTATGTTTTAAATTTAGGCCTTTGATCCATTTTGATTTGATTTTAGTCCAGAGTGAATGATACAGATCTAGTTTCAATCTTCTGCATGTGAATAACCACAAGCACCATTTGTTAAAGAGGTTGTTTTTTATTCAGTGATGATTTTGGCTCCTTTGTGAAAAGTCAGATGGCTGAAGGTACATGGGCTTGCTTGTATGCCTTCTGTTCTATTCCATTGGTTTACCTGTCTAGTATTATTGTGCCAGTACCATGCTGTTTTTGTTACTATAGCTTTGTAATATAACTTGAAACATGTTTATTGTGATTTCTCTTTCTGCTTGGGATTGCTTTAGTTATTCTCAGTCTCTTCTAGTTCCATAAAAATTTTAGGATTTTTTTCTGGTTCTATGAACAATATTGGTACTTAATAGGGTTATATTAAATTTCTAGATCACTTTTTGTAATAAGGTCATTTTAACAATATTAATTCTGCCTACCCAGAAACATGGCATGTCTTTCCATTTTCTTACAGAGGTCTCTCACCTCCTTGATCAGGGTGATTTCTAGGCATTTAATTTCTTAAACTATTATTGATAGAATTGTTTTCCTAATTATTTTCTTGATGGATTCATTATTGGTGTACAGGAATGCTATTGAGTGTGGTGTGTTTGTTTTATAGCTTGGATAACTTTATTATCATAGGACAGTACCTCAAAGTAGGTATTATTTTGCAGGAAATTAATCCACAGACATTATGAAATTTCTCTTGAGTCACACAGTAGTAGTGGAGAGTAGCAGCAGTGAAGGCATTCTCGGATACCAAATCTGTCCTATACAAATGCCCATGCTGTTAATCCCTGTGCTGTTTTGTTAAAGCTCCCAGGGAAATGTATACCCCAATCACTTTCATTAATCTAGAATCTGTGTTCTAGGTAATTTTTGCCATGAATAAAAACTATTGTTCTTTGTGTCCTTACATACAGTTGGGTGTTCATTCATGACTTATACATGTTTGTATGTAGCAGATATTGCATGTGTTCCTGTCTAGCCTCAGGAAACAATGTGGACCTTTACAATTGACAATAATTTCCTGCACTTCTGCTCCAGGGCTTATGAACAAGATCTGATCCATTTTCTCTGTGTCTTGCTGTCACAGAACAGGGAAGGACCAACTGTCCAATATATCCAGGACAGCAGGCTCTTTTATGGCATGGGAATTTCAGCGCTGGACTGGAGACAGTTTCGGGCAAATAGGGGTGGTTAGTAAATGCTGTATTTTAAAAGTACTCCCAACTTTATCATGAGGGCTTCAGAAGTTCTAGAACCACATTTTTAAAAACTTGATAATTGTGATTTTCTGACTGTTGAGGCAATGGTTAGATCTATCCGCCTGGCATCCTGAAGCCTCATTTCTGCCCTTCTTCATGACAACCTGGGGTGCAGAAGAAGCCTGATGAGACAGGGGCAGAGAACTGGAAGGCGGTGCAATCCAGACGACTCATCTTGGCATGTGCACATTGTGAGCAAGGCAGGATGTGGGCCATCTTCACCACAACCAGATCCCCAGGCTTGTCAGTTTCAGCCCTGGGCATGTGGTGCTTGGCTCAAAATGCTTCTTTCACTGTGTTGTAACTGCTTGTTGATTGTGTGTCTCCCTGACTAAACAGAGGGAAAACTGAGGACAAGGACCCCAAAGCCTGGGACTTAGAACTGGGTCTGCTCCCTGAGCCTGGCTCATCTTTGGGTACACAGCTGGGTGTGGACTTCAGACTGTGTCTGATCTTCCTCCATTCACCATGAAATGGGGCTTTGGGCTCACCCTTGAAGGCATTTGAGGTGGGCAAGGGTAGGGACTTCATACTGCACAAATCTTCCAACCAACAAAGCTTCTCACCTCATTCTCCAAAGGTTGGTCTGCCCTGGTGGCTTTTCCAAGTCCTGGATATCAGGATATAAGAGTGGAGAGGGGCTTGGGGTGTTTTTGTTAGCTTGCTTTCTGACTGTCACATGGCCTAAAATCTTCTCTCTTTTTGGGGGGAAGCCAGGCAAATGGAAAAAAGTTTATTTTTTTTAGAAAGAGGAACTTGAATTCAAGTAAGTGATGAGGCTTCTACGGAATATTTCTAAGAATCTGTGCCAACCTGTATGGCATTAGTAAAGCAGAGAGGATGATAGAGAAGCAATGACCTTCATATAGTACTTACTTCATCCTAGGCACGTAAGTACAGTGTTAGATTTTGGAGATACAGTTTCGCCATGTAGTTTGGGCTGGCCTTAAACTGACAATCCTCCTGCCTCAGTCTTCTGAGTCCTGGGATTATAGGCATGAACCATTATGTTAGGTTTACAGAGCTAGTTAGTTTTCTTTTTGAGATAAGGTCTCATTATTTAGTTTGGGTTGGCTGCCTTTGAAGTTGGGATCCTCCTGCCTGGGCCTCAGGAGCACTGGGCTTATAGGCATGAGACACCATGTCAGGTAATGGTGCTAGTTTTTTATAGGTCCAAAATGAATTGATTCTATGCCAAAATATGATGAGACTAATCCTTTTATCCATTTTCAGGCTGAAATGCATTTGTATACTATGTCCAGGGTCATACAACTAGGAAGAGGCAGATTTGGGATTCAAAGCAAGGTCTTTTAAACTCAAAAGTACCTGCTTGTCTTTGTATGCTGTCATGTTGTCCTGAGTCATGTGGCTGAAAATATGAGACCTTCTTCCTGGGATACCAGCTTTCTCTGGTGTTACTCACATACTGAACACAGCCAAGAAACAGAGTTAGTTTTCGGGGACAGTCTACTACCAGTGTGGAAGAGGAGGAGGCAATGTGAAGCGCAGCAGGTGCTTTGGGGCTCCTTCTATAATTCCAGAGAAGATACCCCGTTCATAAGTGTTAACACCATCTCTGGTTAGATTTCACAGAATGAATTATTCACCAACAACAGCCTAGGCTTCCCCTTCTGCGGCCAGACCGCTGGTGCTCTCAGGCTTGGTGGTGGTTTTGGGTTTTTTTGAGGATTAGCGCCCCCTGGAGGCTGAAGTCAGAAAAACCCAAGTTCAGGGGAAAAAGAACAAAGCGTTCTGCTGGGTCTCGCTTTAGCTCTGGATTTCCTTCTCTCTCCTCTGTTTATTTCTGAGCCATTCATTGAGTTTATTTGTAAATGACTGGTGTCACTTGGCCCATTGGGGAAAGAGGTGTTATAGGTAAGAGCCACCAGCAAGGACATGAAGTGGTGACGCCACGCAGAGTCAGCCTGATAAGACTCGTGTCCAGCTTAGCTCTGAGCAGTAGGAGTGGGTTCCCAGGCCCCCAGTCTAGAATAACTTAGGAAGCCCAGCTGTCCCGTTGTGTCTAGGAAGCCTTTGCGAGTTGGCCCCAACTTCAGCATCTGTTTGCTGGTCTGGGCTTTTGTTCCATTCCTGCTACTCAGGTACCATGTTGTAGCCATAATTCGATGGCTGAATCTTTACCCTCTTCCCATATCTGAGACCTTGGCTGGGTAATGCAAGCAGAATAGCCACCCACCTCCCCTCCACCCATGCAGATTCTAGCCTGTGGGTTCAAATTGCTCCTGCAAGGACCTGTGTCTACCTGCTTTCTGGCTCTTCCGGAGGAAGGAACCTGCTGTATCTACCGGCACAGCAAGCTGGAAGTGTCAGATGTGCTCCCTCTCTTGCAGTCTCCAAACCTGACTGGTACAAAACCCGTGTATATTTATAGAACTCAAGGATGGTGGCCCACTCAGCACATCTAGAAGAGCACACTGAGAGGCAACGCTCAGCACAAGTTTCACAAAGGCCAAGAATGGGTCTTGATGAGTTCTCCAAGTCCAATACCAAGAACAGAAAAGGATTCTTCAAAAACACTGTACTCAGCAGGAGAAATAGCAATCACTTCAATCTACTTCTCAGTCTGAGGAGATTCTAATTGTTGAGTTCAGCAGACTGCAGTCTCTTCCATTCAACCCTGGTACCAAAGGATAGGTTTTATATTAGTAATCTCTTGCTGTGTACCAAATTGCTCCAAATTTAGTGGCTTAAAACAAAAGTCATTTATTGTCTGTCATGCTTACTTCAGGTCAGGAATTCAGAGGCGCCTTCCTGGGTCTCTCATCAGATTGTAGCCAGGGGCTGGGCAGGATTCCAGTCCCTGAGGGGCATCACTGAAGCAGAAGTGTCACTCCTGGGGCTGCTTCCTTATGTGCCTGGTGAGGTGAGCTGCCTAGTAAACCTCTGCTGAGCTGCTGAGTGTCTTCATCACATGGCAGCTCCCTGCCTGAGTGAGCAACTCAGGAGGCCAACGTGGAAGCTGCAATGCCTTTTCCAAGTGAGCCCCTTTGTATTGTGTTCTGCTAGTCACACACATCAGTCCTGAGTCAGTGTGACAGGAGACTACTGAGGGCACCCGGAAGTGAAGACCAGGAGGTGCTATCTTGGGGGAGATGGCATCTTGGGACATGAACACCAGGAAGTGAGGATCAGGAGACGCCATCTTGGGAGAGAATACACAAAGGCATAAACACCAGGAAGGGAGGCTCAAGAGGTGCCCTTTTGGGGGAGATGGCACAAGGGCATGAACACTAGGAGGTGAAGATCTGGAGATGACATCTTAGAGGTTGGTTTCCATGGGTCTAGGAAAAAGTACAGTTTGTAAGAGGTTTAGAGGAGAAATATATGGAACAACAACAGGTTCAAATTATTTAAAAAAATAACAAATTATACTGAGAAGTGGCTGTTGACTGGATTACCAGAAACATTTAAAATGTTTTTCTCATCCTGTGATTTCCCATAAAACTGTTTACCACATCAGAAAACGATCTTTTTGCCAGACAGTCTACAACCCACATTGAGGTTTGGCCTTGACATAGACCTGGAAACACCTTAGAAATGTGCATGTCACTTTGTACTTCAACAAAAACAGATCTGCTTCTGCTGAGGGGCAGGCTGCTCTCAGATGGCTGCCCTATTACTAAAACACTAAAATTCACTCCACTAATTCTCAGGCATGGAAATTAGAACCTTGAGCCCAAGAGTCAGGCCAGGGCATCGTCTGAGGACTGCTACCTGTGGGAATTTTCTGGCTGGCATGTGGCTTCACAGTGGAGAGCTTTGTTCTGTTCTGGGCACAAGAGTGCTTCAGGGCTTACTTCCTGGATGGGAAAAAGATCCTACCCCTGGTGGCAGGTCTCTCCAAAACAAATAAACTTCTGAGGACCCCCAGGCCTGGTGCTAAGTCCCAGCTGCTGGGAACAGAAGTGACCCAAGGTCTCAGTGTCAGTGCCTCAGGTACCCCTGCTCCTATGGAGCTTTTGCATGCATTTAATTCTGCTACCAAAGGTCAAGTTCCTACTACAAAAATTAAGCTGCAAATAAACAAAAACCTTAGGAGTCAGTGTTGAAAAGAACCTGAGCAAAAGAAATAGCAGTGAGTTAGCATAGCAAGGCTTATGGACTGCACATGGATATAACCTGCTTTGGCCACTCTTGTGGGAAGAAGTCTTTCAAGCCATTTGAAGAAAACAAATAAGTAACAATGTTATGATATATTTGCTTCATGTGCAATAGATTAAAATACATGGTCTTTTAGTTTTCTCAAAATAACTTTCTGAGGTCAATACTGTTTTTGCTTTGGCCACGCTAACCCTTCCTTTTTTCCTTCCCTGATTTTATTTATTTTTTATGCAGCTAACTACTATTAGTCATTATGCCCCTTTTGTAATATTTGTTTTCTTTTGTCTGTTTGCCAGTCTAAAGGATGAGCTCCACGGGTGCACGCAGTTTGCCTCTTTTGCTGTTTGCCACATTCCTGAGCCTGGTAAATGCTTCAGCAGTAAATATGGAGGAGAGAGGGAAGGAAAAACCTTTTGTATCAAGTTGGTTGTGCAGTGAAATCCCTCCTCCTCAGCCTTTTGAGTTCAAACCCATGCATTTTTCCTCTTGCTGCCCCACCTCTCTATTTTCTGTGTCAAGAGTCCAAACCCCACATTTCAGGGAAAAAAGGCCAGTGAGGTGCAAAACAGGAGAACAAGGAACTCAGCAAGAGCCCAGGTCTCCTGATGTTAGGTGACTCAGACTGTCCTTGCTGTCACAGGCAAGCTAAGGGTTGTGCTCCAGGGTACAAAGTTAATGCTGAGTTTAGATCCTGCTCTTGCTTTTCCAGTGTGGCCAGGGCACCTCTTAGTTCATGAGTCTGTAAGTGCATGGTATGGGGGATCTCAAGAGTTGTGTAACCAGCCCTGCTCTCTGTCCAGTCCGTTGGTACCTCTGCTACCAACACAGCCTCAAAGGCAAGAGTGTGGAGGCAGCAGCATGTTACCACCAGGACCACTCAGACATAGTTATCTAGAGGGCCACCTGGGAAGCGCTCATGCTAAAGCTCAGAGCCCAACACCTGAATCAGTACAGAAGCAAAGTCCCATGGAGGGCAGAAAGGATCTCATCTCTGGATGCATTTCAGGGTCTTATGACATTTCCACATCCATCTTCAGTGTGTCTAGGGGAAGCTGACCTCCCACTGCCTGGTTTCTCTTTTGCCTCTTTGCCTCCATCTCCCTGGAGAGCCTAATACAGCCAGCAAGACTCAGCTCACTGGTAAACACCCAGGAGCTTTGGTTGTCAAGCTGGGGATGCTCCATTGAGGACCCTTTATGGTCCTTTGTGTGTGGAGCTGAGAATGCCAGAGTGCTCCAGCTGAAAGTCAACCCTTACGGGGAAATGGTTGGTGCAGATTTGCCCTGGAAACAGCTTGTTGCAGGGTCTGGAGGAAATGTATGCTTTCACCCAGATGACTCCACACATGGTGGCTCTGTTAGTGGGGCCCACCGTGCCCATCACTGCCCTGTGAATGGCCTCTCTGCTTTGCACCACAGGGTGGACAGAAACAACGCTGCGGTTGCACTGCTTGTGAATTGCAGCAGCCAGGCTGAAGAGGAAAGAAGGGTGTGTTTGGTTGTTTGCTCCCTGCATACTAAGTCAAGTGATTGTGCAGTGTAAATTGTTCCCCTGAATTTGTCATATTCCTGGATGACTTTGTGGTTGGAGGAATAGAACCAGTGGAAAGAACGTGACTCAGGAACGTTCTTTGAAATGCAGGTTCAAATTGAAATGCAGGCTCAAATCCTGGGTCTGCCCTGCTGTTTATTGGCTGTAAAACCCTAGTGAGTGAGCTAACTTTTCAAACTCTCTCCTCTGGGCTTTACCTGTAAATCAGGTACAGTAACAACCAGTGGCTGTGTCTCTGTTACATCAAATACGTGACTGTAGCGGCTGGGTCTCCATGCAATACAATTTATGTACAAGGAACTGTCTCAAAAACAAAGCAAAACAAAAGTCAACACTTCAGCAAAGCATAGCAGAATCCAAAGTTTCTATAACACTGACATTCTTTGTTAAGTGTCACGATGGGATCAGGATGAGGGTAGCCTGGGACTAATGAAATGGCAGTGGAGAAGAGCTAGTGGGAATCTTTGTTACCACTGATTTTTGTGAGTTTGGACAAGTCAACCTGCTGGGGGGGAGGTGCTTTCATTTTTACATCTTACAAAAAAAATAAAATACTATTTTCAACTAAAGTCCAGTGAATTAGTATTTTAGAAAACATGCCTTATTACTTTAGAACCTTCTTATAACTTGATATTCTCATAATGGATTTTACAGAGTCAAAACCCCAGGAAAGTTAAGGGATTTGGCCCAAATCACAAGACTAGTGGTGGTTGGATCTGCTAGTATTTGTACAGACAGCATTTACTAAATAAGATGTTGAATTAGAACTTAGTAAGTGCTAGCTTTATTATTGTTATTTTAGTCAACGCTTTCTAGTGCTGATTATAGTTTAAATATAGGGCTGAGTGATTGGAATTCAAAGAAAATAGGAAATAATTTCTGATCTTGAGGGACTGGAAATCTATTAAAGATCCTGTGTTCTTTTGCACATCAAAATTGCCTTCCTAAAATAGAAGTAATGTTCTTGTTACAATAAAATGGCATTAAAATTGAATGAGTATTTGATGCAGAGAAGGGGTAAGGAAAATAGAAGAACCCAAAGCAATGAGAAGATAAAATTAATATAGCAAGAGCTTGGAAAACAAAATAGTACTTTAGACCCGAGGTGGTATTGGTATTGCTTTGTTGATGGTGTGGTTGCTTTTAGTCTTGTTAGAGACCGTGGCTGCATTTAAGGGGCTCGAGGCTGTCCAGAGAGATGAAAGGTCACTCACACTAGAAGGCAAATGCAGAAAGCAGCATGAGAACAAGAACCTTGGGAATTCTGAGGAGGGGGCTCAGGGATCATGTCTCAGGTTGCCTGGAGAGAAGAGATTTCTAGATGAAAACAAAAGACCCTGAAGGTGATACATCTTCTCACGGTAATTCTATAGGAAGACCAGGGCCTTGAATCACCTGCCTTACCTTGGGCTGAGAGGCAAAAAACACATATTAATATCATCTCTGCAGACAAGCAAATTAGAGTCCACTGAAGCTTGGAGTTAAAAATGAAGGGAGCGGTGGAGACCAGACATTTCCAAGTCTGGTCCATGGAAGTGGAAAGGAAATAAGATTAGAAATAATATAAACTGAGTTTGACATTTATTTCTTCCCTTAACTATCAGTGTCACTGCAGGCAAATTGCTTTGAAGCTTTCTGAGTTGGACAGTATCAGACACCCATGATATCATCCAGGTTGGCATGGCAGTAGCATGAAATAGTGTAAGGATGCTACAGAATTGAGATCCAGGCATTTTTCTCCCGTTTTCTGTCGTTTGTGGTAATGATTTTAACCCCTTCTATCCCAAGTTAATGACAATAGGCAGCTTACATTTAGCAGGTTAGAAGAAATGGAAAATTTTATAGGCTTCTTGTCTTGGAAGGAAATTGTCAACTGCTTCAAAAACAGGGCTGGTAGTTAGTAGACTGTCACGATGTCTAGAATTGAAAAGGCAGACCAAAAATATCTGTTAAGCTGAAAACTTGACCAAGTTCTCAATAAAACTTTAGCTTCTTTCCCTATGCTCCCTACTCTAGAAGAAATATCTCACCGACATCCTCTGAGAGAGTTCTACTTCTGCCTGGTCAAGTTGTTTCTATTGAGCTCACTCTCATAAAGACCAAAAATGGTGGAAACGTTATTGCCTTAGTTACTTTTCTGTTGTTGAGACAAAATACTCAACACCCAAAGTTAAAGGAGGAAAGGTTTACCTTAGCTAACAGTTTGTAGAGATTTTAGTTCATAATTGGCTGGCTCCAAAGCAGAGCAGCATAGCTGAGGAAAAATAGTTCATGGCAGGCAGAAGGCGGAAGGCAGCAAGCAGACAGCTATAAGCAACCACACTGGGCCTCTTTCTGTCCCTTATAGTTTATCTGCTTCACACTCATGGTAGAGCACCTTTAATCCTACCCAGAACTATGACAAATTGATCAGTGGACTAATCTAGTAATCACACATCCTTGATCCGAGCATCACACACTCTAGATCCAACCACTTTTGAGAAGCACCATCTATGACTGCATGAGTCTTTGGGGGGACATCAAGTTACAAACCATAGCAATTACTCTTAAAAATCAATTACCTGCAGGCACAAGAGAGTGAAGAAAAAATGGGATTGGAGGAGAGTTGATCCAAGTGTGTAGCACTGGGTACATTTGTCATTTGCTCTCACCTTTCCACAGGAGGGTAGGTTCCAGTCTGTATCCCATGGTGTGGATTAAACCAGTGGAAAATGATGTCTTACTGGCCCCAAGAACTAAAGAATAGAATTCAGGGTGACTGAAGCTCCTGGATAGTACAAAGAAAATCCTGAAAAGGAAGGAGTTGGAGGAAATCTACTTTAAAACTACCTGAATCTCTGACTGATCTCTGGACAATTTATTTTTTTTACTTTTTATTTTTCTATTTTTTTATTTTTTGGTGGTACTGGGGATTGAACTCAGGACCCTGCGCCTGCTAGGCAGGTGCTTATTCCACTGAGCTATATCCCCAGCCCCTCTGGACAATTTATGTATAAGGAACTGTCTCAAAAACAAAGCAAAACAAAAGTCAACACTTCAGCAAAGCATAGCAGAATCCAAAGTTTCTATAACACATTTTTCACAATGTCTGGAACATAATCCAAAATTAATTGATGTACGAATAAACAGGACAACATAATATGTCCATATGGAAAAACAGAACTTATGACAACATCAGATGGGATTTATAATTTGTGTAGATCTAATATATATTAGAACCATAGCATAAGTGTCATGAGATTCTAACTGTAAGACTAAATTATACAATATTAACTCTAGGTTGGTTGTAAAAAGTTAAAAATATATATTGTAATCCTATAAATAGACATGGCTAAAAAGTAAAAAAGGGAAGATAAAATGGAATATCAGCTTCCTTCAATTTGTGCCTTTCAGGTATATTTCTACTGCACATTGTTAGGCTCACTCAATAGCAGTCTTAGTTTAAAAGGATATCTGAATCCAGATGTGAAAGCTCCAGTGTCTCTCCAGAGACGTGACCTTCCCATCCTTAATAAGAACAAGAAGAAAAGAAATGCAATTCAGGAGAGACAGCCTGGTTCAGGGACACAAGCAAAGCTTGTGGCATGTAAATAGAAAAAAAACAGAGCTACTGGGTGGAATGATTGGAAATACACAAAGAATACCGGTTTGAGGCTGCATCCCGCAGCAGTGCCAAGTAAGGCAGAGGCGCCAGCAAGGCCCACTGGTATTGGCACTTTAAACTAATTTATGAAAACAAGTGGCTAAGCGAGCTGCCGACCATGGTCTTCTTTTCATGCTCAGCACCTGTCCTGGTGCATCACGGAGGAGTCCAGAGAGTGTTGTAACCTGGCTCCAATCCCTCCCTGCTTTAGTCACATGTTCCCTTGGGATGTAATATCCAATCCAGCCTTGGATTATTTTACAGTGAATAGCCAGGAGGGCATGAAGGTACCCATGAAGGCCATACTACACTAGCCACAAATTCCACATTCGTTTTGTTTAGACAAGGGATTGCGAAGACTGGAGGGGTTTGAGGGATACAAATTATGCTGACCTCTAAACCATATGAAAGCATATTAGAAACTCCTTCCCGTGGTTTTCTGGAGTCGGCTTGCCCGACTCAGTCCTAAAGGTAACCATGTCTGGACTGCTTCTGACTCAGCACCCACAGCAAGGGTGCCCTTCCGGGAGGTATCATGGGTGGAGAAAGAGCTCTTTATTCAGAGCTGGACTGAGGAGGGCTTGGGAGAAATGATAAAGTAAAAGTAGGAATTCAGGATTTTGTTTTCAAATGTTTACTTGTCTGTTCTACCGATGCAGATGAAGAGGTGCATAAGGGGGCCTATGGGAGGGGCGTGGGGCTTCCCTGCCCTCTCTGGTTGTATCCACCCCAGGGATCTTCACTCTGTCAGGCCTACAGAGGCTTCCCATGCCCCCTCCTTCTGGGTGTTCAAGGAGATTCTATGACCTGTCATGACTGACCACATACTTAGTGGTGATCAACTCACCTCCAGCCCAGGGCAGACATAAGAGTGTGCTACAGGTTGACTATGCGGGCTGTTACACTGTAGGGTTCTATAAGCCAGAGGAGTAAGGACATAATTCAAGAGAAAACAGGAAAACCCCTCAGTAATCAAGATAAACATGTATAAAATCAAAATTCATGTAAAAATCCACAGTGAATAAAATATCACACTTTTTCTTTGAGGTGGGTTGTGGCTCTTTTATTTTATGAGGTTGTGTTACTGGCTGACAAAGAAGGCTGTCATC
Source organism: Dinomys branickii (assembly GCA_004027595.1). Taxonomy (NCBI): domain Eukaryota; kingdom Metazoa; phylum Chordata; class Mammalia; order Rodentia; family Dinomyidae; genus Dinomys; species Dinomys branickii. The sequence goes on from PVLD010000843.1 coordinate 95,361, forward strand.
CGTCGGCCCGTGACTTCCCACAGGACCCCGGCCCTAGTTTCTACACCAGGAAAATGAAGTGCTTCTTAGACTTTTTGCTGGGAGCCCCCTATCCAAATACACTCCATGTGGAAGCCATAGCTAGAAGCAGGGTTGATCTGTTTGAACTTGGGTTGTGTGCTCTTGTCCGAATGTTCACGCGCTCCACAAAATGCATGTGTTGAAATCCTACCCTCAAGGTGATCGTATTAGAAGACAGAATCTTTAGGAGGTGATTAGGTACTGGGTTGGATGGATAGGTGGGGTAGTGTCCCTATAAGCAGGCCCCTGCCCCTTCCTCCCTGTGAGGGCACGGACGGAAGTTGATGGGAGCCAGAAAGCAGCTCTCAGGAGCCCTTGACTTTGGACCACTCAGCCTCCAGTGTTGGGAGAAACACTTGAGGCTCATCTGCTTCTGCATTTATGGATGGTGCCTTGTGACAGCTGCCCCAGCAGACTTCCTGCTCAGCTTCCCTGACCCTGACACAGGGCCCTGTGGAACCCTCCTCCAGCATCCAGGCTCCTCAGAGAACAGCTGAAAACACAGAATTAGAGGAAGATGGATGTCTATTCTGGTTCTAACGCTCCCTTCTGGCCCAGGAGAAAGCCCTGCCTGTGCGGCATGTTGAAATCTGACTGAAATGTTTACCCACGTCAAGCAACCAGCAGAGCCTCCTGTCTCTGTCTGAGCTTTGGGGTGCGCCCTGCTCTGTCTCAGACCCCTCCCGCCCGCAGGGCCATGGAATTAGCAGAAGCAGCAGTAAGATTTCATCAGCCTTGCCTGGCTAGTGCTGTTCATGGAGGACAGGGCTCACTGCCAGGTTTTAACAAGAAGCAGGCACCCTGGGGACACTGACAAATGGCCGGTGCTGTCTGCACAGGGCTGGCAGCCAGCAGGCCCTGTGCAGACAGCAGCAGCCAGCTGGGTTCAACCTCCTGATGAGCAGGCTCCGGACCTGAGAACTGTTCTTGGACTGAGAGTGAGGAGGTCCCCGTGGTCTTCAAACCGCAACGAGTTCCTCACCACTTGCACCAGGGCTGTCATCACCCTAAGCATGGGCTGTGTTCCTCAACTGTCATCAGTGAAGGTGTACAGTCTACTTGAAGATACAGGTGGCAGGGACAGGAAGGGAGGGGACCAGAGATAATTTCAGGGACTCCACATCCTCCTGTAATAACTGTGTGACTTGGGCCAGGCTGGTTCTAGCCACCTGAGCTTTATGTTTCTTTGCTAAACGATGGAAATATAACAGCTCACCAGAGCTGTGGTGAGGATGGTAAGTGGGCTGATGGCAGTAAAGTGCTCATAGCAGGTGCTCAGTAAACAGTCCCCCCTCTGTTTCTGTAACTCTCATCTCCCTGAAGAAACAGAGCAAGAAACATTTTCTGCCTAAATCGACTTTGAGATCTGTTCTGTGGGATGATGCTGATGAATCTTTTTTTGTCTATTTTTCAAGTTTTCTGGTAAACACGTGTATCAGGATGTTTTAAGGGGTCTAATATGTGAGCAAAATTGAGGTTCAAAAAGCAATGGCACTCACATCCTTTCAAAAGAGTAAGTTCTCTAAAACATAGAAAGGCTCCTCGAAATACTTTTTTTTGGAGAAAAAATTTACAGAAATAAGTAGATGAGGAAAAGAATAGATAGCTCCTATAAAAGGAAATTCAGATGATCTTAAAACATATATAATAATGTTCAAGGTCACTCAGTAAGATAGATATGAATGGAAATGGCACAAAGATACAATTATTCAACAGTCCAGTGTGTAAACTCAGCATTGTCTCCCTAGTGTAGAGCCTGAGAGAGTAAATAAGATCCAAAAGGTACACTAGCTATTGTGAAAGGGGAAGAAACTGCTCAAAAGGGAAGAATTGGGAAACACACACACACACACACACACACACACACACACACACACACACGATAGCTAACATAATTGTACTACTACTTTCTATTAGTTCACTGAAAGGAACAGTTCGTGATTGTACTGTCTGATCCATATTGCAAGCCTGTATCTTGTAATCTGAGCAACTACTTTGAAGACAACAATATGCAATATAATAACCATTGTTAATTTCCTATCAGCTTGCTTTGAAATTCTGTATCTTTTATTTTACTGTCTTTTCCCCCCTCTTTAAAATAAAAAAAAATTATCAAATGCAGATGTTTGACCATAAATTGTGTTGTACCTGTGTATGTTTCTCGGGAGAGTAAGCTAACATTTCCCTACATGGTAGACACATTGGAAGCCTCTAAGCCTCTGAAACATCTCCCATTAACAAAGTAACAAGGCAAGGTACAGCCAGTGTGGAACATAAGCTGCCTTTTGCGTGAAAGGAGGACCAAAAGGAGAACATACTTTTTTATTTGCCTGATAGGCCACAAAATTCTGGTAATTTATGCTAAGAAAGGTGGCAAGAATTGGGCAGATGGCAGCAGTAGAAAGTAGATTTTTCACTCTATGTAACTTTGTGCTGTATTAGTTTTAATTTTTAAATGTTTTAACTTTAAAATACTTTTAGTTTAAAAATTATATCCAAAGCTGGGCGTGGTGGTACACACCTGTAATCCCAGCACTCAGGAAGCTGAAGCAGGAGGATCGTTGCAAGTTTGAGATCAGCCTGGGCTACAAAGTGAGCTCAAAGGCAGCCTGAACAGCCTAGCAAGACCCTGTCTCAAAAAGACAAAAAAAAATTTATATTAAAAAAAGAAAAGAGAGATGGTGGTACAGGGACTGAACACTGAGTGCCCAGCATATATTAATTTCTAATTAGAGACCATAAAAGACCTAAAGAAGATTACCACTTCCCAGCTTTGGGAACTTAATTCCTGACTCTTAGTCTTGGTATCTGATCTCTTTAGTCTCAGTCTCCTACTCACACAATGTGACGTGGAAACTAAGGGTCTCAGCCTAGCTTTGCTCAAGTGGTGATTTGTAAGGAAAATAAATGTCTCTGGTATTGGTCAATAAGCTTGAGGGGGTTTACCAAGCAGTTCCAAGTCCCCCTACTGAGCCTGGGAACCCATGGTCACCTAAGCAGGTGTGAACTGATAACCATGGCACCTCTCTTGTTGCTCAGAGACTTGCCCAGATTAATCGCAGTTACAGGGATCACCCTGGACCAGAGGCTGCCAAAGACACATGGCAGATGGGTGTAAAAGTGTTCTCTGCTGCAAGCAGAAATGATCCCATCACGGGCTTCACAAGGCAGAGCTCCCTGAGAATCTGGATTCAAGCAGCGCTCAGGTGAGCCTGTATCTTCGTTTAGTCCTTCCCTGCCTTCTCTCCTTCCCACTCCCCCTTTTACCTGAAGAGCTCCCCCAAATGGGTCCATGTGCTAGAATCCCTGTCTCAGGCTCTGCCCTGGCATCTGACCAAAACAGGCACTAATGAAAATTATCAAACCAGGTCAGGGAAAAGTTCCCCAGCCATCTGTTGATGCCTCACTGGACAGAGACACCTCGGTAATAACAGAGCAGTCATGGAATTACTTAATATTGTAGAGCTTTAGTATATTCTCAGGCATAGAGTAAGCCCTGAGTAAGGATAAGCCGTTATTTTCCTATCCACTTAATGATAATTTAATTAGGCATCTACCATGTGTCAGGCGTTCTTGTATTTTTTTTTTTTTTTTTTGTGCACAACTCAGTCCTCAGAACAATCCTGTCAAGTGGGTTCTGCTGGGAATGAGGCAATTGAGTCTCAGACAGGTTGGTAACAACCCAAGCCTATTCAGAAAATAAACAACAGCCCTGGGCGCGTTGTATATGTCTACACCACATTTTCATCGTCCCTGATTCTGTGTCCAAATGCTGCAGTGTGAGGCAGGACACATCGCTGCACTGTGAAGAGCTACAAGTCTGTGCAGTGATTCACCCCAGAAGTAAGGAACCCCCTCCTCATCCTGGGAAGCTCCCCGCTTAGCAAGTCCTTGCGAACCCCTCTCAGGTGTTCTTCTTGGAATGGCTTCACCTGTTTTCTCTTGTCCAAATCCTAACTGTACTTTAAGGTTCTCACTGAATGTTATCTAAAGAGAGGCGGGTGCTCCCATGTTAATTACATCACCTTTCACACTACCAAAATGTTGCCGCAATCAAATATCCATCCGCGGACGAGGGATTTCACTGTGCTCTCCACACACAGTGAAATCTTATTCAGCATTAAGAAAACGGAAACGCCAAAGCATGCATGAACGTGAATGAGCCTCGGAGACACTGTGCTAGGTGAAATGAGCCAGTTGCTTAAGAGTTAATACGGCATGGTTTTCTTTACCCGAGGTATCCAGACTGCTCAGCTTCATGGAAACTAGATGGTGTCCAGGGGCTGGGGCAGATACAACTAATTGTTAATGCTATGATGAATTTCTTTGGTACTTTTTTGGATACACAAGGTATTTCTTCCTCTTGGCAATTCCTGCCAGACAAGCCTCAATTCACTCTAGTAAGACAGTATGTGTTTCCTGATGCGTTTGTGCTATCAGCCTGGCAGCCAGCTTCTGAGGCCAGGACCAGCACTCGCGTATGCATTGCTCTCTAGCTTCTTCTCCAGTGCCTGGCGTGAGGCAGATTGTTGGTTAAAATACATTGACTGTGTGGATGGGTTAGTGGGTTACTTTGCAGGGTGCATATCTTCTCTTTGTCTGATTGTAAGGTCACTGAGATCCAGACCTAGTTTTTGATTTGTTTGACCCTCCTTATGCTTAGCATATGTTAGATCCCAGGCAGAAACCTTCACAGAGCTGAACTGCAGTGGCCTCGCCTGAAGGGTTGGTTATGCTTTGTTCCTGCTCAGGGAAAAGAACAGCCCTCTGTCACAGGGAGGTCATCCCATGTGAAAGCCTACATGGAATTAGCAGAAGTTTTAATTCCTGAGCCTGTTGCATGACTGGCCATATGTGTATTGTTTTCATAATTGGGTGTGACCAAATGTCCTTGATTTGGCTTGTGGGAATATGTAAACAGAGGGCTCAAGGGGGGATGTCTGTGGGCGGAGGGAATCACGTGATATTGGTGGGGCGATCCATTTGCAATTCCCGGACTCAGGAGGATTTCTGGGAAATAACAAGAGGTGACTCTACAAAGGGCCTTGCTGCCCCTCCAGAGACAGACTTTCTATGGGCTGGCGCTGTGCCTGCGGGGCCGGAAGTGGGGAGCCCAGGGGCTGGCTCTGGGTCTTTTGACCAGCACCAGCTTCTCCATGCTTGTTTTCAATAGTAAGCTTTGTCAGGAGCTGAAGGCTGAGCTAGAGGAGCCCTGGATGCTGCTTCGTACCTGAAGATCAGATTCACTTATTTCTAGAAACAAAAGCTGACTTTAAAAAAGATGTACTGCAGAGCTTGTTATTCAGAACATGCCTGGGACCGAAACTTGAACTCTTTGACCGCCCCCCCCCCCCGGGCTTCATCTTTTTTTGTAAACACCTATGAAATACAGGGGTTTATTCAAAGAAATGTATGTTTATCCTCAAAGGTGCAAGGCTGTGTGGTGCAAGGGGTTGGGAAAGTCCATGAGTCTTTGGAAAATATTCCAGTCTGGCTTTTTAATGGAGATCCCCAGATGGGATCAAGGTCAGCCTTACGACCTTTGCATACGTGCTGCTTTCAGCCAGAGATAGACAGCTTCCTTGGGTCAGGCCGGGACTGGAACAGGATACAGAGAAATCCTGGAGATCACAGCTGTAGGAAGTGCTTGTTCTCACTTAATTTTGTTTATTTAAGAAGAGAAAAAGAAATCCACATGTCTCTTTGAAGCCCCGTGGGGCTATTTTCACTGTGCGCCCAGAAAGCCTGTGCTTGTCACTGGAATGCTGGTCTCGGCCGGCCACTTAGTGTCCTTGGATTTAATGCCTGCTTTGCATTTGGAAGAAAGATTCATTCATTCCCATGCCAGGAAATAAATAATCCTATTGTCTCCCTGTCCAAATTGTTCCAAGACTGTCTCTTTTCAGAGTCCCACAAGCCCAGATAATATCTCACTTGGCCCCGAAACATGGTCTCCAAGACTCAAGGGACCCTTTCTGGTCAGGGAATTCTGCCACGATGTTCTGTTGCACAGAGCAAGAACCCTGCCCCTTCACAAGGTCCTTGGGTGTCTGCGATTCTCCCCTCCAGCTTCCTGTCACCCCATCCTGGGGCTGGCCTGTCATGGAACAGACAGAGCATGAAGAGCCCTGGACAGTGGCTGATGCGGCCCATAGAGAGGCAGGGAGCTGCTCTGCGTGTTGTGAGAGATCTCTGCCTGAGTTCTGAGCACTCACAAGAATAAAGCCCGATTTAATTAAAATGAACACAGAAGTGTGAAGAAATCCTAGGCAAAAGGGTTCCAAGGAAGTTGGTTGTCTCTTCTGAGTAACACACTCCCCAGGGGCTGTGGCCAAAACACATTCCTGTTTTCCTCCTAACAGAATGTTCTTGTGTGTTTACAGCATTTCTCTCTGTGGCCATCAGGGAAGTGGCCATGTTGTTTCTCCCATGTCCTTTGTCACATCTTCCCTCCCAGACCTCCTTTCCCCTCTTCCCCTCTCCCTTCCCTTCCCTTCCCTTCCCTTCCCTGCCCTGCCCTGCCCCAGATAAGATTCTCCAAAATGTCCACTCCTTGGACACCCCTTCCTCTCTGAACACTTAGCCCACCATATTTTTCATAACTATGGTTTAAACTCTCCCATTTGGAGCTTACAATTTTGATGAAATGTGTCTGAAATAGGGCACCAAAGACTTTCATTTTTTCTCCCATAAATTGTACTGTGCCTAAGCTAGGTTCACAGCAGGATGCTCTCCAGTGCTTCCTCCCTCCACAAATGCATCCTTTCTTGGGTACTTGGGGCTCAGACCTTCTCTCCTGATGGTTTCTGCTGGGGATGAGGCCCCACCTTCTTCCCTCACGCTGTTGGCCCAGTGTTTACATCCCCGCCCGTGGCCTCCCCACACATTCTGACTACCTGCTCCCCGACCCACCTCTCTCCCTCGAGGTCATGAATAGCTTTGCTATACCTCAGTTTGCACTGACATCTCCTGTAAAACCCGTTTCCCAGGGCACAGAGCGATGCCGTCTCCTCGCCCTGCCTTCTTCTCTTTCCTCTGCTTCTGCAGCCACCACAGAGTCACCTGGTGGAGACTTCCCCTTCCCAGCTTCTCCCACAAGTGTTTGCTGCTTTCCTTCTCCTGGTTCCCATCTTCTCTCTGTTCTAATACACTCTTCACCTCCAGTGCTTTAGCCTGCAGTCCATCTTCCACAAATTGGCTGGCGTGAAAATCCTGTGCCGGTTCCCCTACTGCATTAAAGAAAGGTCCGTACTCCACAGCAGGGCCCATAAAGCTGGGCATCCCCCAGCCTACCTCTTGACTCCCAGTTTTGTCTCCCACCCCACCTACCTCTCACTCGCTGTTCACACGCATGAGCTCCACACCCACCTGCCCTTCCTCCCGTGCTCCTCCTTCCCCGACTCACCTCTCCCGTGCCTCAGATCTCCTTAACACCCGCTCCAGAGCGATTGCACGTCCGACCCCATGAAAGACTTCCCTGATGTGACCCAGTCCTGACACTCAAGCACAGCCACTGCCCCTCTGAGCCTCGTGGCCTCTCCACACCCTTCCATGGGGACCTGGAGCTCGCTGTCTCACACATTGCTTGCTTTTCTGCACCCATCATAGAGCCAGGACAGGACATGTGTCTCTGAATGAAGGGCTCTCTTCCAGTTTTCTGCGGGTCGCTGATGTGCAGTTTTGGCCAGAGGGTTTGAGCCTTCTGGGAGCAAGGAGACAGTCCACTTGGGTTGCCTGAGACTTCTAACCATCAGGAATATGAGCTTCCTCCCAGTTAGCCTTTGTGAATGGTCCTGGTCAGTGGCTGAGGCAGGAGCATGCCCTGCTGTTCATAGCTCTGTTGAAATACATGCATTTAATGTTCCTTAACATTTTAAAGAGAAAATTATAGTTTTTGGTTAGAAAACATTAGCAATTTGAATATATACACTTTGCAAATAGGTTTGCATTTGAATTTTACATGCTGGAAACCTAGTTAAATGTGTTGTCCACTCTTATTTTTTTGCAAGCCTGAGCCTCACTCTTAGGGGGCTCTGAGGAGCATGCGCAGGTCCAGCCACGCAGAGTACTTACCTGAGGGCAGTGGAGGAAAGATTCATCGTAGTTGATACCAGTCACTGACGTGTATTTTGTGGCCAGGCTCCTCCTCCATAACCACACGTTTATCTGCACCGTGGCCCTAGGATGCAGGGATCATTTGTAGATGAAGCTGGGAAAGGATTTCTGCCCAGCAGTGGCTGTTCAAGGCCCTCTGTGATGCTGGTGAGGCCGGTACGCAGAGCAGGCAAAGGCATTTGTTATGAATCTTCTCCATTCCCTGCTCTGGTCTCTGCTGGTCATCCTGGTCACCCTGCCCTGGGATCCCCCACAAACACCCCGCATCAAGGATAGGTCATGTCACTCCGCCCCAATTCTTGACACTGCTACTTTCAACACTCCCTTGACTATAAGACCGTTTATTTCACCCTTTGAAATTCAACACCTCTGAAATTCAGCTGGAGCCAGATTTTTCCTTTCAGCATCAACTGAACTAATCTTCTAAACCAGTCTACATTCATGGATATTGAGAAAGGATTCGGGAATCTCTACCTTCACCATTTATAACAAAAACTCCTGTTAGCTGCTTCCGGGAAGCCATCTCCTGCAGTGCCTGCACTGTTTACCTGCAGGATGAGTCTTAGGGTGGGTTCCAAGGTATGCAGCCAGACAGGGTCATGCATAGTTGGCCATAATTCTTGCTATTTAAGGGAAGTGTGAGTTCTTAAACAGAGAACCCCTCCAATCACACAAAATAGTGCTGTCTAATAGAAAGTCAGTGTTAGCAACATGGCCATATAAGTCACTTACAATTTTCTAGGCACCATAGTACAGTGAATGTAAAAGTAAAATGAAGCAGGTGAATTTAACTTTATAATGTATTTCATTTAGCCTAATTGATGTGAACATGTTTACACTGTTTATTTCTCCAGCCAAAAGAGGTCTCCCATACTCCCTCCTGGGAGGGCTCCAGTTCCGACCTCGGTTACAGGAAGCAGCAGTTAGGCTGTGTGTCCCAGCACCCTCCCAGTGCTGGAAGCCTAATGGCAGGGCCTGCTCCATCCTAACTGGCTCTGTCCTTTGACACAGTGGCCAGAAGCAGGGGTGGGACCCCAAACAGGAAGGGGAGTGGTGTTGTTGTTTAACACTGCCTGGCCCAGCAACGAAAGCCTCCAGGGCTTTGGCTGAAGATAGCACAGAAAGGGCCAGGTGGAGCCAAACCTAAGTGGTTCCTCATCAGTGTTTCGTCAGACGGCCTGGGCACGGCCCTGCTGGCAGCTGGGTGATGGGAGCCCTCGGCTCTGGGCCTGCCTGACTGGGGAGCAGTTCCAGATTCCGGTGGGGTGGATGAAGGAAGAACAGCATGTTCCGTTCTCTCTGAGGGTATGAGGCTTCCATGCAGGTCATCTGGCTTCCAGGTGAGGCTCACATACCCCGAGCAGGTGACCAAGGATCACAGGCTGGGAGCAGGAAGGGCCTCAGTCTACGGAGCTTTCCTACTAGATTGACTCCTTCTACAGATAAACTCAAGGTCCCAAGTGACTTTGGGTTATGTCACTGGAAACATGTCTGAAAGGAAAGAGGATGATGAGTCAGAAATAGCCTCTGACCCTTCCTGCGGACATGGGCTACCTGGCTGTCCTGGACCAGCACGACAGGCTCAGCACCTCGGATCCCCGCACCACCCTGCTTTTTTAGGTGCTCCCCAAGGCTAAGCAGCCTGTTTTCCCAGGTATCTGTGCATTATCTCAAGGCCTGGGGCAGCCATGCCCCCTCCACGCCAGCCTGGGACATTAGTCATGCAGCCCCGCTTTTGAGATCACAAGATATAAGCATCAAAGTCTCTATGTAAGAAGTCAGGGAGACTTTGTCAGGGAGAGAATGTCATTCAGCCTTTAAGTCTCTGCAGTTTAAAATTTCTGGGGTTTGAAGAAGCAGAGAAGGGAGAGAGAGATTCTAGGAGAGTACTTTCAGAAAAGCACTGGTGTGCTGCTCACGCACCGGGCTCTGTATCTGTGGCTGGACCAGATCTCGGAGAGCAAGGTGATGACCACTCCTAGTTTATAATGAGCATCCCTCTCCAGAGCCTGCAGCTGGTAAAATGGAGCCGGATGCAGCTTGGCATTTCCTCGTTTTTAATGTCTGCTCTGTGCTGCTTCCCCTGGTAGGTAGGAGAGAAAGTGGGTGCTCCGAGTGAGGGTAGGTCAGGGCAGCTCGGTTGCAAGTGAGAGGAATATTCTAGGGTTACCTATAGCAAAGGGGAGCTTAGGACCTGCTGGTACATCTGCTGATCTGAGGACATTTAAACTTAGGTTGACTCAGAGAACCTGAGAAGATACCAGACATAGGATCTACCCTCCACAGCCCCAGGAAATCTGCAGGGGATGCAGCCCAGGTCATCAGGAAGCTGACAGGTTTGCCATCCTGAGTGCTGTGAAAGCCTCATTCCTGCCATAAGAGGAGTGTTTAGGTATCTGCTCACGCACTGTGAGTGAAATCCCTTTGTGTAGCCCGGCTGAGCTGAACCCCCTCCAGCCCCACCATCCTCCCTGCCCACGCACAAGTTGATTAAATCACATTTATTTCTAGTCACGTGATTTGGAACTGAGTCACAAAGCAGCCAAACACAAGACCTACATTCTCTCCTTAGAATCTTAAACGGTCACTTAAGCTTATATTGTAGGACCCACATTCGAACTACACAGGGACCTTTCTTTCAACTAAGAGGCTCAGAAACACTTTAAGGGAGAACTTCACTCTTTCAAATGTCCTAAGGCTGAAAGTTTGCTTTAAATCACACACTTAAGATCTTGGGATGTCTAAATCTGAACAGGGAGAGATTCACTAAGTCACAATTCAAGGATTAATAATGAAATGCTCAGGAGCCCACAGTAGACAGATTTCCCACTAGGTTTCTAGAGCCAGATTATCTACCTTCTGTGTGACCCTGGGTCCCCAGCCAACCCCTCGGAGCCCAACTTTTATAACCCATGAAATGGAAGGAAGGCTAGAAGCCACCCAGGTGTTTTTGTGAAATTTACTTATGAATACACATGCAAAGTGCCCGGTACTAGTAAATGTTCCATCAGTACTGAGTTTGGAGGTGAAATAGTGGATTATTTCCATCTAAAAGGCTATTAGGGTCTCCAGGGAAGGGGTAGGTGGCAAAGGGGACAGGTGGATGACATGCTGTGGTGTTTGTAGTAGACAGCAGCATGCAAGGGCTGCTTCTCCATGGCCCATGGGCATCACACAGCACAGTTCCACCTAGGGACATTTCCACCGCTTACCCTGTCTTCACACCTTCCGTGAAGACAGCTGGCTTTGGTTTTTAGAATATTCTATCCTCAGCAAAGGCTTCTTTTCTTTTCCTTGGATTTTGTTTTTTGTTCTTCTGATGCATCCCAAATCCTCCCTATGTTTGGAGGACTAGAAGATCTGATATTAGGAATCCCAGCCTAGACCCATTTCCCAAGGCAGATGGTCCTGTGGGAATCTTGATGACCCAGCAGTGATGGGTAAAGAGTCAGCTTTTTTTTGGGTGTACAGGGAATTGAGCTCAGGACCTTGTGCTTGCCAGGCAGGCACTTGTGCTGCTAAGCTATATCCCTGGCCCAAGATTCAGCTTTTTAATGGGTAGAGTGGTTGAGACCAGTTGGGCTCAGTATCAGATCTTCCTGGAATTGGTGTCAAATCAGATCCTGTGCCAAGGTGCTGGGAAATATCTGTGGCCCATGGATGGCCAAAGTGACCTAAGGAAAGGGCCAAAATTGTTCATAACACTGACAAAGAATGGCAAGCTCAGACCTCTAGTGGCCCCTACGTAAGGGCCTAATGCTTCTTGTACCCACTGGTGGGCTCACTGTGAGGCCTGATGCCTCACTCACCACCACTGATGCTGTGTAAGTGTTCACACCTCATGACTTTGCCCGGTTCCTGGCTGATTAAATAGACGGGTCTCACTAAACTGTACAGTTGCACGGTTCTCACAGTATGTGATGAAAGTCAGCTATGTGGAACCTCATGAGAGTAGCATGAACAATCTAGAAACATAGACTGGAGGATTCTGGGTTGGCCAGTTTGGGGCTAGTTAGCTTGGTGTGATGTTTCACTGTATGCTTGACTCTAACTGGACTATGGAGTGCCCAGGTATTTGGTCAAACGCTTCTCAGTGTGTGTCGCTGAGGGTGTCTTGGGATTTGGTTAACATTTGATTGTCCTCATGATGTGAATGGGACAACAAGTCTGACCTTCCTTCACATAAAAGAGAACTCTGCCCATCTAACTTGTTCAGCTGAAATATTAGTTTTTGTAAGTGGGAAACGCTGGATTTTCTTGGGCCTTATGCGTTCCAGTTCTTGGAGTGGAACTTATGCCTTGGGTTCCAAGGCCTTTAGCTGTGCAGTGGGTCTCCAGCTTGCTGACTGCAGATCTTGGGATGTCTCCACCTATGAGTTTACAGACACCTGCATCCTCACTCCAGCATGATCCTCATCACAATCACACGTGTGAGGGGTCAAGATGAGAATGTGCATTTATGAATGCACAGGAGCACCATTTCAGTAACATCCTCCAGTCCATTTGCAGATGACAAATTATGTGATTAGATTTCCAGCTTGCAGAGCGTGAGAATATGCTTGACCAAACTCCATGAATAAGAGCCTGCAAAATCCATGAGCAAAGCAATGAGATTGAGGAAGGTCTGTGTAAGAGTCTGCTTTGAGGCCTAAAAATTAATGATAAACCAAAGTAAAGGGACTATTTTAAGAGAAGTGAGAATCCCTTGTACAATATGTTGCTATATGCTGAAGACAGAGAATTGCTTAACGAAAGGCTAAAGATTCAGCGTATGGTGGCATCAGGATGGTTTATGATAATCAGCATGGAAAATCAAAAGCAGAGCCCCAGTGTCTGGACGGTGACATCACAGGGAAAACTGGCTCTCACCGCATGTCCTTGGGCCGGTAATGAAAGTTACAGAGGGCCAGCAGATGATTTTAATCTGAAGATTTTAATTAAGTTCTTGTGCTTTGGTGGCTCTGCTCCTCGCTGCTTTTATTGAATGTGAGCAGGCACCAGCCTTGGAAATGTTTACTGTCACGTGTAATAGTGTTCTCAATAGCATTTTTACTCTTTCTCCCACAAAATCATCTGTCCCTGTGTCCCAGGACCGGATGTATTTCTTATTGTCTCTGTGACACTACTTACTGGGGTTCTGAATGCCACAGGCAGCGGCACTCGGAACCCCGCTGAATAAGACTGACGTTACCATAGTGAAAACAGGCTCGGAGGCAGTCTATGCACTCTCTCGCATCTTCAAAGTAGACCGTGCAGGGGTGGTCAGGTCCAGGAGGAAGAATGTAGATTGGGACCAAGGAGTATAACACATCCTACCCGCACAGCAGCGTGTTCTCCCAGAGTGTGGAGCCCTCATGAGCCCCGACAGCCCCAGGGAGATTTGCTGTGAATGTCACACAGCTTCCCGAGCAGTGTCCATAGTATGGCTGTGTCTCAGTTTGTTCCTCCCCCTGCTGATGGACATCTGCGTTGTCACCAGGTTCTAGTTATGAACAAAACTCTGAATATTGTGTATCATTGTTGTGTTCTACTTTCTGTTTTTGTTTTTTGTCTTTTTTGAGACGGGGTCTTGCTATGCAGTTCAGGCTGGCCTTGAGCTCACTTTGTAGCCCAGGCTGGTCTCAAACTCAGAAAGATCGCCCTGCCTCAGCCTCCCAACTGCTGGGATTACAGGCGTGAGCCACCGTGCCTGGCTGTGTTGTACTTTCTTTTCTCTTGGGTAAATACCTGTAAGTGGATTGCTAGGTCCCACAGAAAGCCTATAATAAATTTTATAAGAAACTGACAATGGTTTTCTAAAGTGCCTGTGGAATCTACACCTCCATCAACAATGTCACAGGTGTTGTAGTGCTCAGAGTCCTTACCAGCCGTTTCACAGTGTTACTCTGCAAGTGTTGGGCCTCAGAATCAGATTCTTCCATCTCATCCAACCTCTATTACAGAAAACATTCACATGCACACATGTGCCCCCCCTCACCATGGGATTACACCTCAGTAAACCCCTTATGATTGGAAATAGAAGTCCCAAATGCAATTGGTGCATCTCACCTACCAAAAATCATGGCTTGGCACACCCTCATATAGGAGGGCCCAGCACTCTTTCCTTAGCTCAGTTGGGCAAAACTATTTAACATGAAGTGTGTTTCATAATAGAGTGCTGGGCATCTCATGTGATTTACTGTGTTCTGTTCCAAGAGTGAGAAGAGGGCAGCTGTAGGGGGCTCCTGTGCCCTGCTGACCTCACAGATGGGGCAGTGCAAATTAGAAAAGGGCTTGAGCCTGCTGGTTCCTCCTCTCCCTCCCTCATTCACCTGATGCTTTTCACCTGCAACAATATTGCAAAGGGCCCTTGCCAGCTCCTTCATCTGTTAGAACTGCAGATACATTTTACTTTATAAATTACCCAGTTCTCCTGTAATCTGCTACAGCCGCAGGAAACAGAGATCCCACTCATCACAAATGTTTCACTGTATTGTGTCGGTCACTTCCATTCTGTTTCCCAGTTTTCAGACCCATAGCAAGTGCCCTGAATCTCTTAGGGCAACTTGTATTCATCTTGGTACAAAGAAAAAAAAAAAAAAAAACCGTCAACTTTTCCTTTTGGAATGTCTGGGTTTTGATTGTACTTTAGGTATGCTTTTGTGAACAACTATTTTCTTCTAGTGTGTCTCTAGTTTTGTATTTCCGATCTATATTCTACAGATAAAATTAACCTTGGTGTAAACTGTGTATGTGCAGGAAACATAATTGCACAACCTCTACCTGGCAAGTGGCTGCTTTTCTACATAAGGGCTGGTTGGTGGGGAATGAGGGTAGTGGTAGATTTGTCAAGGACTGTGCTGTTCTGATGTTGAGCTCTGCACCCTATTCATGTGAACTCTACCACAACCACACTGAAGTAATTAGATTATTGGCTGTTATGAATAAGTACCGGGAAAGGTTTCCATCCAGGCCAGGCTGAATGTCACCTGGCAGGAATAAGGAACTAGTTGTGGTCAGGTCTTCCCATTTTCCCAAAGGTGCTGAAATCTGAATTCTCATGCCAAATCCCCAGACGTTTAAACACTGGCAACCAATGCAGGGTTTTGAAAACGTTGCGCAGTCCAGACAAAACACAGCTGCAGGCCAGATGTGGGTGCCCGTGCGAGACCTGTGGTTTAGGCATGTCTTCCTCTTACCCAAGGACTCACTACGCGCCTCCTCCAGGGCTTCTGCAGCATGGTGTGGGTTGCTCTTATCACGTTGTTTTCTAACTGATTGTGCTGGCCCAGGTCTCTGCCAAACTATAGGAGCCCTGAAGGGGTACACGCAGATTTCGAGGCCTTGTACCGGGTAGACATCTAATACGAATGTGTGTTGAGTGAATAAGCGGGTGAATGAATGTCCTTTGCTACAAATAGAGACCTGCTCTGAAGGCCTGGACAGGAGGCTCAGGTTAGAGGTTAGCTGGTTACCTGGTTGGAAGGTGGCTCCCCCTTCTAGCCCCACCCCAAATCTCTCAGCGAAGCCCACCGTGTTTTGCAAACCAGGGGGCCTCTCCCACACTGTGAATTATGCCCACTAGATGTCGCCCTTTGCTCAAGGGACGCCCTGTGGTGGGGTGGTCAGCCTGAGTTTTGCTGCCAAGAAGCACACCTAAGTGAGTAAGAATGTGGTCTTCAGGTGACTGTCCTCATGAGGAAGCAGAGCACAGCTGCAGGGTCACAGAAAGGTGCCAGGGGCCGGAGCCTCACTCATTTTGCTCTGGGACAGCTGTGAGCCGTAGGAATGCCCTCTCCCTCTGCTAAGTGACGGCCTGAGGTTTTAGGCTCTGTCCCAGCAGGTGCTCAAAGTCCTCCTGGTCTCCCTTTCCAACGGGCCTCATGGCCGAGGGCCTGGGGCCTGGGAAGGAGTGATGAGAGGCAGGGTGCTTGCCAGTGCTCCAGGGGGAGCTTCTTCTCCACTGAGGGTGGGAGCCTGTGGGAGCCCCGTGTGGTGCAAGCTGTGTCTGGCATATGGCCTTGGGAGGGCCAGGTGGGACAGAGCAAAGAACTTCCGATATGTTTGCATTTGAACCCTGCACAACCTGACCGCATCAAGGCAGTGGGTGGCAGCCTGCCAGGCTCTGCCTGATTTACCCAGGGCTGGGATTTCATGACCCCGGAAGCTTCTGTGTCAGATGAAAAGGAATTGAGGGTTTGACCAGACTTCGGAAGCTTCCAGTGAATGATAAGAAGTCCAGATGGTGAGAGTGTGCTGTCTCACGACAGCTGAGTGTTTCACCTTTTGTGGGATTATTTAGCGTGGGGTTTTCTTGTCATCTTTTCTAAGCAGCTGAGAAGAGGTTAGCAGAGCAGATTCTGCAGCCAGGCCGGGCTGGTTCCTGGCTCACTGTTTACTTACCTACTCTGTGACCTGACGTCCTCATCTGTGAAGCGGGGTGATGGTGGGAGCTGCTTTGAGGGGCTGCAGAGGGCACAGGCCCTTGGGGAGACAGCTCAGGACAGGACCCTGCCCAGCCCCTGGCAGGTGCTCAGGAGACCAGCCAAACCACACGCAAAGCTCAGTTCCGCCTTTGATGTGCTGTGCAGTCACCCTGTCTTCTCCTAGGAAGTACGAAGGAATTCAGCTCTGTGCGTGTCACCCGGATGATAGGGTGCAGGTTTCCTAGTTCTGTGAGTGCTTCCTTTGTTTTAACACTCAGTAACAAAACAATGATTCCGCAAGGCCTAGCCCTCAAAAACAAGTGTCTCCTAGACCACAGAGACCAAGGCCTTTCCTCCTTTGGTCCTCACCATCCTCCCTGTCAGTGACAGCTGGGAGCGTCTAGAACCTTCACCAGCTCTGTGGATGTCTTGGCATATTCACCAAGAAAACCTCACTGTAATTGATGCTGTGTGTTCAACTCTTCCTCTCTCTGTTCTTTTGTTTTTTGTTTTTGTTTTTTAATTATACTGAAATATTGTTTTCATTGTTTTAAAACCTTTTGAAATTATGGAATAAACCACCAGAAAGAGTGCTGGTGTCTTTCACTCATGTGCGTCACTCGAGTCTGCTGCTTGTGTCCACAGTCCTGGTGTGGGCATCTCTCTGAGAGCCCCCTCACAAGCGCCCAGCACTCTGACAAATGCACACTCCCCTGGGGCATCCTCTGGGGTTCAAGGCATTCACTGGTTGACCTGCAAACTGCTAAGTTAGATATCGCCTCCTACCCCGTAGCACTCCAGGAAATTAGGTTGATGTTGCATTTTAGGGAACTCATTCCAGTAACAGATTCTGTTTGCCATTTCCTTTTCCTTGGGGCTAAGGTTTGTGGCTGTCTGTTCCTATGACGTTGTCCTGCTAGGAAATTGGGCTGCCAGACTCTTCCCAGAACCGGTGGAACAGGCGGATGGAGGAAAAGGCCTGGAAGGTCTTTCTTTCCACTCTTCTGCATTTCTGCAGTGCAGAGTCTCTGAGACCAAGGTCACTAGAGAAAGAAGCATCCAGTGGACCAGACGGATCAGGACACCTTTTTGTAGCTGGCTCTTTGTGGCCTCGCGGAATCATTGTTTTGTTACTGAGTGTTAAAACAAACAAAGGAAGCATTCACAGAACTGGGAAACCTGCACCCTATCATCCGGGTGACACACACAGAGCTGAACCCCTTGTTTCTGCCTCAGAGACTCATGTGTGACATTTGGTAGCAGGTGGAGCATTACAATCAGATTAGAGGGGCAGCCTTTCCTCAGCTTCGCCCCTGTAGGAGGTTAGCTTGGCTTTGGGTCGTTCTGCAAGGACAGGTCCCAAAGCCCCAGTGCCCACCGCCATGCCTTCCTTTCACTCTGTCCTTTTTTGGCTGCATGGGTCAGGTGGCCTAACCAGGAAGTACTAAGGAATTCAGCACTGTGCTTGTTAATAGAGTCTAGCAGGAAACTAGCACGGGTTATGGTGGTTTATTGGTGAGTCATCAGCTTCAAAAAGGCACCCAGTTTGTGAAACAACCTAAATATTGGATTCACCATAGTCTTTTTCTTTGAAATACAGCAGGGCCTGCATTCATGTGTTTAGAGTCGGGTTTTCTCCAAGCCAGTGCACTCCGGGCATCATCGATGCCTCCTGTTTGTTTTATATTTGCTACTAAGATGTTTTGGACCGGTTACAAACTTCAGGGCTCCCTTTGGTTCTGAGGGACAAATCCCAGCCTCTAGGGACCAGCTGGGTTTCGATGACATGGAGAAGAGAAGGTGAGAAACGTGGTTTCATCCGAGCTTCGGGCCCTCTTTGTGCCTACCTCTACGCCAACTCATGTGCTGGCTGACTGCTTCCTCATTGCTCCTCTACCCCTGCCCAGACGAGCAGTGGATCCTCAGCTCCATTTCCTGGTTTGTTTGTTTGAGACAGGGTCTCTCTATGTAGTTCATACTGGCCTTGAACTCACTATGTAGGCAGGGTCAGCCTCGAACTTGAGGAGATCCTCCTGCCTCAGCCTCCTGTGTGCTGGGATTTACAGGTGTGCACCAGCACACCTGGCAGGCTTAGCTCTATTTTATGAGCTCATCCCGACTAAGATGCATTTCAAAACAGACCAATAAAGGAGGTGTCCATCTCAAAGGATGGTGTCCCCAGCACAGGGACTTTGTAGACTTAGGATTACTAAGTGAGCATCTATATTTCTAGATGCTCCTGACCATTTATGATGAAGGGAGATTTGGTTTCCTTTTGTAATTGGTGGACATTAAAAATAGGCAGAACTATAGAAAATGCACAGGCGGTACTATGGATGAAGTTGACTAAATGAAATAAACTAATTTATTCCTCCAATGCTGGTAGGGGATGAAGAAGCAATGGTTGGTGCCTTAAACAGCTGGGGAATGTCAAGTCGCCCATTCTCCGTGTGCTCTCCCACCAGTTGCTCCAGACCTCGGCATGCAGAGTCCTGGCAGGTGCAGTGGCCCAGCAGGTGTGGGGAAATGACAGGGTCCTCTGGAGTCTGTGTCTGCAGGCCCCTAACGGACCTCACTTAAAACCATGGGCCCGACGTTACCGGTAATGCTGTCCACTCACAAAAGACACTGCCCTTAGAATGCACTGCTCCAAAGAGCGTTTTCTCCTTCTTAAGATGATGGCTGCTGCTTCTTTTCTGAAACTGAGACAAATGGATCTAATTAACTTCCCCTTTTCTCTGGTTCCTAGGAAGCTCTGCCGCTAGCATCAGATTTCTTTTCTTCTTTTTTATTATTGTTTATTGGTACAATTTAGATATACATGATGATCACATTCATCATAGTGAATTGTACACGCTACACCTTGGCCCCTCCTTTTCCCTCCCGTCCCCGCCCCTCCCTTCAACCCCTCTTCCCCTCCTTATTTACAGAGCTTTGTTTCCATTTTATCCTTCTTTTCTCTTTGTTTCTTTCTCAAGTTTCAAATCCGTGAGACATAATATTCACGGAGCGTAGTCTTTGCCTGGGTGTTTTGGACTCTTCCGGTTTCATAGTTCCTCTTTGCATAGCTCATAGTTTACACAGACCCCTCCCAGCTCACAGATCTTTTTTTACTACTGCTTTGTTTCATGCCTGTGCATGTAAGTCCCTCACATTTTTGGCAGAATGCGGATCATTGACAGAAAGCCACAGAAAATGATACGCTGATTGAATTCAGAGAGGTCCTGTGGTGGGTTGACAACTGGTGGTCAACTTGTAACACACAACTGAACTGAACCAGTGTGGTGCTGGGTGTGGAAGGCCCACCTGGGAATTGTTGCCAGCAGCGTGAGAGGCAGAACTGGAGAGGAAGAAGTGAGAGGCTGTTAGGGAAGCTGTAGGGAGCTGCTGGTTCTCTTGGAGGAGCTTGTCATGCTGGCTTTCCTGATGAACTTGGCTGTTCTCTTCGCTGAAGGAGCTCGGGACCTTGTCCCTGGGAATGTCTGTGGTTCACTCTGGGGGAGCTCTGGTCCTTGAGCATCACTTTCTGGCTCTGGAGGGGAAGATGGTTCACTGCTCAGTCTCCCGGAGAAGTTTGTTGCATTGGCTTTCCTGGTGGGAACTTGGCTGTCCTGATCATTGGAGGAGCTCAGGACCTCACTGTCAATGCAGATGGCCGTTGTACCTTTCAGGGGAGCTCTGATTCTTACTTTGAGCATCACTTTCTGGCTCCAGTGCAGATCCCCAGCCTGCTGGCACAGATCCTTCACCCCACTGACACAGACTTTCTAGCTTCCACCACTGACCTTTGGGCCTTTCAGGCATAGATCCGTGAAACAGGCCTGCATGAGACATTGTCATGGGCTCTGGGTCTCTAGTTCGACTCATGCAGGACATTGCCATGGGACCCAGGCCCTCAGCTGGATTCTTTGGTCTTTGTTGTGTGGACGAATTTCCTGCACTCTCTGGTATATGGCTCTTGGGGTGACTATTATAAATAATCTTATAAAATATGTGTCCTGTATTAAATTGTTCCCCTTGCAAAACCCCAAACTACAACAGGTCCTTTGCTTCCTTTCTGGTGACATTTGTGAGGCTTGATGAATGTGTCCTTATCCCCATCCTTTCACGATAGAAGGTTACTCTCTGGCTGATTTAGACCTGGTTGTTAGCCTCTGCGGCCACCTTTCCCCAAAGGGACCTGTAAGTCAGCACACTTAAATGTAACCCATGATGTAACTTGACCTTTCAGGGTTTCCACATTGGATAGCTCCTTAGAGAGGAAATCAGTCTTCGTGAACAAAATGAATCAGGCTCAGCTCTAGGCTTTCTAAGGACAACAGGACATGGAAAACACCCACCTCCAGCACCTGCCCGTGGGACCTTGCCCAGCACCCCCTGCTTTCCATCCCACCCAATGGCACCTTATCTGGGAGAGCACTAGCAGGATTCTTCAGCGGGGGTGGGGTGGGGTGGGGCAAGTTGAGAAAAGGTCACCCCCCTCCCTCTGACCAGCTCCCCTCCCCTCCGGCTGCACTCCCATGTGAAGGCTGCATTCCTGGGCTCCACAGGTGTGACCGTACCCAGGGAAGGACTGCAGAGCTTCGCCCAGCGCCGCACAGTAAGCTGCCCCAGGCAGGGTGTTGGGAGCAGTTTCTCTTCTGAGATTCCAGACACATGTCCACTACATGCTGGGAGGACCCTTCAGTCCTGGTCATAGCTCCTTCCTATCCTGAGCCCTCAGGGCAGACAGAGTTGGAGAAAAAGCTTCCCTTCCTTCTCAGAGGGGTGTGCCCTGGCCTCGTCTGTGTGCCAAGGCAGCAACCCGTGCCCAGCCACGGTGACTCAGTGCATGGTGCAGTTGCCCTGACACCACATACACCTGTGTGCAAGCAGAGCAAGCTGTGTTCCAGCCACCAGCGCACCTTTGGAGGGCACTACACAGAGGGCTGCATTGAATGGAGAGGAGTCTGAAGGTAAGTCCCAGCTACGGTGTGACTTCTTGGAGTGCAGGGTGCTGTCACCAGATGCTGCTTGCTAATTCCCCAGGCACTGAATTCTGATTGTGTTTCATTTCCTAAAGAAGGTTACACACAGAGATGGAGTTGGGAAAGTGGAGAGCAGAAGCGATAGTGTGTAACTTGGGGGTTTTGCTGGGGCTCAATGCCCAGCTCTCTGATCCCCGAAGTACATGCTTCTCTCAGGGAGGACCCAGGCTGTGGGTCTCCTGCGGCCAGGGAGGGGGGTGCTTTTATAAGCATCTGCAAAAGCCACCAGCTCTGTGATGACCACTAATTGGTGACTTGTCAACCGCAGCGATCTGCAGAGTCCTGGGTGAGAGCGTTGCTTATTTTCTCTTCTGGGTGCATTGGTTTAAGCTCTGCCTGCATTGGTGTAAACCCAGAGGTTTCCAGCTTAACCCCTCCCCAGGCACCAAAAAACGCACACGCTGACCCACATGACCCCCATTCCTCACCACATGTGCTGAAGGACAGGCTCAAAATGTTCTGGGATTTCTTTTCCCTTTTTCCTTCTTCACAAAACAATCTGCTTATGTAAACCTCATATGTGATGTAACCACTCACTCAGAGACTGAGTGTAGGGGAAGGGCTAGGGGAGCTTCAGAAAGAAGGTGGGGAGAGGCGCACACGTCCCTGCCTCCTCCTGGCCCCCCAGTGTCCTGGTCCCGCAGTGTCCTGGTGAGTCCACCAAGCTGCAGGCTGGGCATGGCAGAGACAGAAGTCACACAGATGGATCAAAGCACAGCCAGCATGTTCTTTTTTCCCAGCCAAAGCAAAACCATCTCAACCATCACCAAAATGAAGGGCACATGACCAGGCTTATGCCCCAGGCAGCAGAGATCCTAAGAAGCCATTCTTAAAAAAAAAAAAGATGAATATGGCCCTAAGAAACCCAAAACAGCGACAAGTCAACAAGCCAGAAGAGACAACAGACACAAATGACCAGTTGGCATCTGAAAAACAAGCTTCATTGTACTAAAATCCAAACATGAAAACTTAAAGCAATCAGACAGCGTTTGTGCTTCTCAGTCTGTCACAAATGAGAAGAGGGTGGGGTGCTGAGGTGGAACAACCAGGGGGCGACTGCCCAAGTCCATCAGGACTCAAAAGACAGGAACTTCTGGGGCGGCGCTTTCTCTCCTACCCAGAGGAAACCTGCCTGCCTGGGATTAGGAGGCAGGAGAGCAAGCTCAGCACAAGAGATGCTGGCTTGGCGTTCACGGTGCCCACATAGTGAGGTCGCACTTTAATCTGTACCCAGTGTGGAGCCCTGAGGGTGTCCACGGCTGATGGATGTGACATTCTCAGTGTAGGTGGCAGCCAGGCCTTTGCTTCTGTGGGGGACTTGACAGAAAAGCTTGCTTTTACTCTTTAGCAAATTGTGGTGAACATATTATTCATATGTAAAGGCCACTTAAAAATAATTAGTAGTTTTGGGTCAATTTGCAACGTTGAAGATTTATCAGCACAGTGCTGGTGAAAAGCTGTGTTAATTCACCCCAGGAGAGACATTGTCACATCTGTGCTGTGAAGCCCCGGAACCTGTCCTGTGGGTCTGTCTAGCAGGCCTGGCTGTGCTTTGACACTTAGGCCATCAATTGGTTTGAAACCTGTGTCCTTCCTTTTCCCAAATAGAGGAAAGGAGACATACAGGAGGCTGGAAAAGAAAAGAAGAAATGATTGAGATATTATATACATGTGTTTTCCCCAAATAAATATAGTTTTTATGTATAGCAAACATACCAAGAGAAAGCTGAGCCACCTTGCCCTTCTGTCATACTCTCTGAGAAGGTCTGTGCTGACAAACCGTAGCCCTTACCCTCTCCCATCCTTGCACCCAAGAGCAGAGCGTGGGCAGTGCCTGGGATGGCGGAGTGTGCCTGAAGCTTGGAGTGCGCTGGGGAGCCAGGCAAGGGCTGGAGGGACTGGGTCACTCAGTACTCAGTGCTGCTGACCAAGGTGGAACACTGGGGTTGAGAATTATATTTTTGAAAGCTCTTCCTGTGGACGTGTGGATAAAGTGTTGAAAGACGGCAGGGAAATATTCTTTCACGTTCTCTCTGTGCTGTCCAGTGTGGTTTAGGCATTTATGATGTAAATGTTCTGTGATCCCGCACCCAGGGTGGAAGTCACCGCAGTCTCTATGGCTCCCGAGCCATAGAAATGTGGCTAGTGCAACAAGGAAGCCGACTCTGAAATTTAATTTATTTTTAATTGCACTTAGCGACCAGAGGCGAGTGGCTACACGTTGGATAGGACTGTTCTCACCAACAGGCATTTCTCTTGGACACCAAGTCACCTGGGTATAAAGATGGATTTTGTGACTGTATCTAGGTTCTGAGCTTTATCCACAATGTGTGAAGCATCTGTAAGCTTGGGGATGGTTTGTTGCTAATTGCATCAACTATAAAGAAGGAAGTTTACTGGTTTGGCTTATTATTGTTTTATGTTTAAACATTTAAAATTGATTCTCTTAGAGCATCTGGTTATTTTAATGTTTATATTTCCCAAGATGAAAGGAAACTTCAGTGAAACCTAAAGGGCTGATGTTAAACAGACCTAGTTGCAATGCTAAGAAAATTGTCACTTTATTATTATTATTTTTTAACTCTTTATTTTCTTTTTAATACAGGGTCTTGTGGTCAAGCTGGGCTTCAACTTGCTATGCAGCCCAGGCTGGCTTTGAACTCATGGTGATCCTCCTCCCTCAGCCTCCCAAGTGCTGGGATCACAGGCGTGCATCCCCGCACTCAGAAGTGATTCTAAAAGAGGCTCTGTATAGTCAAATTTGATGGCCTGCCAGAGAGATCTACAGCAATTTTGTAAAGATAGGAATGCACCATTCCTAAAGGGCAGCAGAAGAAATGGTGTCACAGCTTCATGGTGGGGAAATCGCCACTCCTATGCCTTCTACCTTTCTACTCCAGAGCCTTGGCCTCCCATGGGGCCCTGCCTGCCCCAGCCCAGCCATGCACCTAGCTGCCCACCGTCTGCCCCGGGAGCAGGGAAGGGGCTGCTGAGAATGAGGGTCACCATGCTGTGTCTCATCTGCTTCTTTGTCGCCATTGCTGAGGGCCACACTGACTTCCTGAGGGTGAGTTAAAAGTCCCACTTTCCTCTCCTGCTGGCATGTTTAGAGTCCATCCCTCTCAGGATGATGGGAACTGAGTAGTTTCATAGACTTGGAATAGACACTCCTGAGGTCTTTTCTCACAGTCACCAGCCTCACCGAGGACATAGATAAATCACCTCATCTCTTTGAGCTCAGAAGGCTAAGCCAGGAAGGCCTTGGTGCTCTAGCGCAGCGTGACATGCTCTCTGCGCGGGTGCAGAAAAGCCTGGGGCCGGCATCAGCAGCCTTGGGAGGTCCTCCCGATCTCTGCTCACTTACATCCAGGATCACGGTCTGGATGCTTTTAAGATGTCAGTGTCTCTGTCTCAGCCCTCAACTCCTCATCTGCTTTCTTTCACAGGGGGCACCAGTAGGTCCCTTTGCGTGGCCCAGAACCAAGCAGGTGTTTTCACTCTCAGGCCTCCTGCTCTGTCTTATCTCAGCGAGTGGCGCCTCCATCCCTCCAGCTGCTTAGCAGAAAAGAAAGGAAAAATAAAGAAGGAGAGTTGCCCTTGATTCTTCTCATGCTCCGTATCTCAACCGTTTCTTCTAGTGCTTTATCTTTAAAGACGTCCAGATTCCAAACTCTTCCCCCCACCCTAGCCCTGACCCTGACCCTGACCCTGGATTCACATCTGCCCTGTTGGTACCTGTGGTTCCTGACGTGCTGGCCTTGCCTTGTCTTGTTTATTCTCAGTGTGGTTTCAGGATGGAGGTGGCTAGAAAGTGCATCAGAGAGCGTTTCCTCTGTCTCACTCTGATACAAAGAGAAGCCATGTCAGCTGTCCCTGGAGGTTCTGACCCCTGCTCTACCCTCTCCTTGGCTCTCGGCTGTTCTAGAGTGCTCGCTCTGCTGCCATGGCCTGGTGAACCCCTCCTTGGCCCTTGGTGCCCATGGTCCCCTCCTCTGGAAAGCCGTCCATCCAGGGACGGTCACTTCCTCACCTCCTCTGCTCTACTGCACTTCAGCGCAGCCTTTCCTGACCTCCCGCCATCCTGGGCTTGGATTTCAGACCCACGCCTTCCGTCCACCCGAGAAACCTAAAGGCCCATGATGTACAACTTTCTCCAGCCTCATGGCAACTCCTTTTCTTTCTCACAGAGAAACGATGGCCTCAGCATCAAAGGAGAACTCAAGGTGGATAAAGCAAGGCCTCCAGGTGAGACTCTGCTTCATGGACCTTGGTGCTGGGACAGCATGGCTCTAGCTCAGCAGTGCCTCTGACTGGCTGTACCGCTGTGTGTGCATTTTGAAACACTCCAAGTCTGTAATGTGAGACTAGCAGCAATTCCTGAGAGTGAGGCGTTCGTGAGAGGTAAATGTGATCCTGTCTTGCAACAACGCCCCCCACCCCATGTGATATCCAGAGACTTCCTTCCTTTCCTCCTCAGCATTCATCCTGAGGTCACCAATGCATCTAGGAACAAACACCCTGTGTTGTGAATGTTTTAACAGCTGAATGTGTTTCCTCCTGGAAACTATGGTGCGCTCCAATGGCTGCTAGGTCCCAGGGTCAGTGCGCAGATGTCTTTCTCCCATGCAGTGAGTTTGCCATCAACAACGTGATGCCATCAACGCTCCCCATGGCAAACTACTGTGCTCCAGGAAAACAAAATCAACATTGCAGCTTGGGAGGTCACACCTACCTTCTCCCTGACAGCAACTGACAATAAGGGTACAGTGAGCATGTACTGGGCTGTCACTGTCGGTGTGCGCCAGGCACCGTTTAAAGTACATTATAAAAACTGAGTTAGTGAAACAGAGGCATACAGCTGGGAAGCTACAGGCAGGATTCAAACCCATTCATTCTGGCTCTAGAACCAGCCCTTGCAAAGACCCAGCCATAGGGATTTGCCTGTGTTTGAAGGCAGAGTGAGAGTCCCAGAACCTAGAAGTGCAGATCGGTTCCTGAGAAAAAAAAGTTATTTTCAGCAATCGTGAGCTGGAGCTTAGTGTGTGCAGAGGCTCAGGGTTTAGTGTAGCTTTGCTTTTGTACTTTGTAGAAACTCATATCCTGGCTAATTCCTGGAAGGTTCTTTCACAAGGGAAGAGAAGGCTTCTTGCAAAATGTGAATATGGGATTTGCTCTAGAGCTGCTCCAGGAAGGGAGAGCGGAAGGGTTTCCCTGGTCTCTTCCCTCCTTCAGGGGTGGAACGGAGCCCTGGCCAGGGAAGCGAGAAAATAGGCATGTGCTAGGACAGATGGCCCTGCCTACTGCGTCACCGCATGGGCGGCTCAGTCAGCGTCCACGTGACGGTAACAAGCAGCACAGAGAGTCGTGAGCCCCAGCACGTCCACAGCTGCTCCTGACCCCTCTTAGCATCTTTCCCACACAGAGGGGGCAGCTGACCATTCTGCTCTCTCCAGACCAAGCCCAGGAATTCGAGGTGCTCCTGCAGGTGCCCTACAGAAATGCCCAGGAGAAGGAGCTCCTGCAGAGGAGACTGCTGGAGCCCCCGTGGGGGTCCCCTTCGACCTGTTTCCCAGGGCCCTCGAGGATCCTGTGGGCAAAGGCTACAATGCGTGAGTCAGCACCGGGCCAGTGTGGTGGGGAGCAGGGTGCTTGTTAGCGTGCTTAGGGGATGAGATGGGAACCAGCTCCCCGCGTTGTACACTGTGGTTTTAGAGAGTAAAGGCCAGGGTGCTGCTCCATGATGGGCCCCTGGCCGGGTTACAAGAGGCCCTGGGTCCTACCCCCGAACTACGAAACAAACAAAAGTTTCGTTTCTTCTCCATGCTGCTTGTCCATTGCCAAAGGCAAAGAGGCCGAGTCTGTGCTTGTTACTGTGTCGCAGGCTGACGACCAGACCCCATGCCAAATGCAACCTCCTGGGCCGTAGGAAGTGGAACTCTGTCAGCGTTTACATGGGCAGCTGTGCTCTGACAAGCCCTAGTTGTGCTCTCAGTGTGGCAGCCAGAAGTGGCTCCAGGTCTGGGGAGCCTAATACATGCTCTTGCCGTGGGCAAGGATGGCAGCAGGAAGTGATTGGCCAAGGGCACTGACAACCATGGAGTTGTAATTTAGAGTAATGCAAAGACCCATCTACACCAGTGATGCTTGGGCCTTGGAAGGGGAAGTGGGAGTTTCACAGATGCAAATGTGCGCGCCCTCTCAGACTCACCAAATCCCAAATTCCAGGGTGTCTGATGCGTGGTAATGTTGGGGAACTGCTCGCTGCTTTTGGCCACGCATATTTTCACAAAGACATCTGTCCACTTGGCCCTGTTGCTCTGTCCCCTAAAAAGCAAAGACTTCAGTGAGTATTTCAGGTCCAATACAAAAGAAGGACCATACAGGACGGGTTCACAGAACTTCTTGCCATGCGAGAAACCCTGAAAGATTTCTATGTCTGCCATCTTGCTTTTAGGGCCTACCTTGGAGTGTAGATGGAGGGGACTCCAGCTCCAGCGTAGGGAAGATCTTCTGTTCCTCTCTCCAGTTCTAGTGTCATCCTGGTGACCCACGTCCTTCCTGGGCACTAGGCCCGGCTAGTTCTATATCCTGACTCATCCTGCTAGCTTTCGGTGAGAAATAGGTGGTTCAGGTTTGGAGTCAGGGCCAAGGACTGAGCTCTGCGGGTTTGGCTAGGACCAGCTCTGTGAGAGCAGGTTGTGTCTCTGTGCAGGCTGCAACAGCCATGACGGGGGCCTGCGCTGCGCCTGTGAGGACTCCTATACCTGGTTCCCCCCCTCCTGCCTCGATCCCCAGCATTGCCACCTGAACACGACTGGATCCCCCCCAACCTGCGACTGTCATCTCAACAACCTCAGCCGGAGTGTCAACTTCTGCGAGAGAGGAAGTAAGCAGGGACGAGGTTGTGTGGGGACCTCCAGCTGGCCACAGAGAGGTTACACCGACCCGTGGACCCCCGTGAGGAACTGGTGCCTGCAAGGAAGCTGCAGGGCCGTGACCACACACCTTAGGCTGGTCTAGACCCAGCACAAGCTCTGCACGTGCAGAAGATGCACAAAGGCAGCAAGGGGTTCAGGTGTCATTGCAAATTCTCGGTACACTCACCTAGTTCTGCAATTATATGATGTCAAGTTGAGGTTTAAAGAGATTGACTCAAATCCCAAGCAGGTGACTGCCTGAGTTGGTAACACTTTTCCCCCCACTCTGTCCTTGCTCATGGCTGAGGTCAGTGCTGGAGTGTCAATGCACGAGGGTTGTGCTCTGGTTACTCTGAGAGAGCTGCTCTGAAGTCATAGCACATAGGACACTAGTGTATCCCTGAGAAATAAAGACAACACAGGTGGATGTTAAAATGCCAGCTTAGGAAATCAGAGGAGGCAGAGGGAGTTACTGCTGACTTAGGTTTTTGCTCTGAAACTCTCGAGATCGGCCAATGATGTGAACACCAGGGCTTGAGGGATTTTGCAAAGCTTCTGTGAAGGGAAGCCTGGGGCTCTGGAAGCTGTGGGTATTAATGGAGCTGAGGAAGGTGTGAAGGGAGTTTGGAATAGCCCAGCATACTGGCATCCATGTCTCTGATTCCACGACAACAGCAGTTCAGGATATGACAGCCTAATATTTACCAAGCACCGTCTTCACCCAGTGCCTGGTGAAATTCTAGGAGGACACATGGAACCATTTTTATTGTTCTCGTTTATGAGTTTCTGGGCATGCTGAGGAAGCCAGTCTATAATAAAAGAAAGAAAACATTGTAATTTCTTCAACAAATAAAAGAAATATAAAGGAAAGGCTTTCTTCTGAGAGATGGCTCATGACTGGTTCATCCTGAGATACAAAGGTGGATCAGACAGGGTGACACTCACCAGGTGCTGCCTGCAGGACTGTGGGAACGTGTCTTTCCTACACCTGTACAGACAGATGTTCAGGCAGAAGAGACTGTGGGGAGGTAGAGGTTAAAGTATGGTAGACATGCAGAAGTGATAAAAACTGCATCTGGGGACCAGGGAGGGGCTTACAGAAGTGGGGGCAGTTGACCAGGCCCTGAAAGAAGGATGAACTGGGGTCCTTCCCTGTGCAGAGGGGCAGTAGCAGAGGGCAGGTCAGCAAAGCATGCTTTGTGAAACAGAGTTTTAGTAGAGACAATGCTTAAGCCCCATGCCTAGATGGGCTACCTGTGTGTAGACATTGCCTTGTGTCTGCACAGAGCGGCCATGTGTTTCTGTACTTGGAAGTCTGTCTCGGATAGCAGCACTACCCCTTCCTGTTGCAAGTCCATGGTTGAAAACTCTGTCTGGATCTGGGCTTCCTGTATTATTCTACATGAATATTCATTATGAATAAAATTAAAATGCCACTGTCAAATAGATGAGCACTGACTTACACTTCTCTACTTTTATGCTGCTAATAACATCATATTAGAAAGATATTGCATCTAAACACTTCTTTCTGTTTCCCACAGAGGTTTGGGGCACTTTCAAGATTAAGGAACCATTTACAAAAGATCTTTTGAATTCATCTTCTGCTAAATACTCTCGATATGTATCTACCAGCGAAAAGCAAGTAAGAAATTTCTATTTCTTACGTAGGGGATCATCGGCTAAACACAAGTTCTGATGTTTTCAATTCAGCATGGATAGTTTTTTTTGAGACAGGGTCTCACTCTGCAGTTCAGGCTGGCCTTGAGCTCATGGGCCTTGAGCTCATAAGCTGGCCTCAAACTCAATGATCCTCCTGCCTCAGCCCTCTGCGTGCTGGGATTGCAGCCGTGCGCCACCACGCCCAGCATTCAGCATGGATACTTAATACAGATTCATAACTATTTTTATTCTCTGTAACTTCTACAGAGAAGTCACTTGCTTTGTCCACAGCTAGTATTCTTTGGGCAATTTTCTAGGAAAAATCACTAGCTAACTTTCCAGTTCCTTTGTGTTTAGTTTTGCTCATGTATTAATGACTATACTCAGGACTCTGGCTCATTTTCTGATTTTTATTTGCCAAAAGAAAGCTTTGGGGCCTATACTCCATTGTCAGCATTTTGGATCGGTTCCATTAAGAACATTGTCTGGTTAGAGGCTGAGGACAGGTACCCAGCAAAACCCTGGCCTTTATGATGAAGTCTTGGGAATACTAGATCAATCAGTACCTCTGCCAAGAGGGTGGCATGGGTATAGTTCAGAACCCGTCAAAATGAATGGCTTGGTTTGGACAAGAAATAAGTCAATTGGGATAAATTTATTCTATTACCTGGCACCAAACATAGCCTCTCTCCTAAGCTGTTGTTGTTCAACCTTTATTAGAAACATCAAAACTGAACTTTCTGCATGTGCGTGTGCATAGGTGTGTGTACGTTCGCAATTGTTATTTTAGCTGTATTTATATGACATGCAACTGCTTCTACCAATATCGTTTTCCTTTGCCCATTTGCTATGGTTGGTTTATTTATTGTCTGCATCCGTGTTTTTTTTTTTTCCTCAAATGTCTTTCTGAAGTATGAGAACAAAGATGAACACATGGTCTTTTGTTTTCTTAAGCTCAAAGAAGCATTCCAGGGAATTCAAGGTTTTCAGTCGGTTCACGTCACCCAATTTCGGTAAGTAACACAATAGCCTTAGAAGGGCACCTCCAGGATTGTGCCCTGAGAATTCTAAGCATGTTCACAGGCCTCCGTGGCAGAAAACAGGGCATGCAGGTTCGGTGCATATGACTTCTGAAAGGGCAGTCTAGTCTTTGTAGTAGGGTTATTGCTAACCAGAATAAAGATGAAAGCCTGGATTCTTATGGAGATGAGTTTAGGGGCTTAGAGACTGAACAGAGAGCTTAGGTATGCCCAAAGCTGTGGATAGAGAGTAGGACCTACAAAGGCTGAACCTTAGAAAGAAGCAGGCGATTGTGGTGTGAATGTGTGAGAAGGGGTGAGGGCTGGGGTGGAGGGTGTGGTGTGGAGAGGTGAAGCTTTTCCATCACAGCTGCAGGGTACGTGATGCTGTGTAACTCAAAGCTAGAAGGAAAGCCTTGGGTGAATTATTACCTTTTTATGTAGCTATCATGCCTGGACCATGGTTCAAAACATAGCAGTCATTATCTACAGCAAGTACAGAGATAGTCAGTAAATTGTTCTTTAGTTCATGTTTTAATTCCAAAAGTTACTTGGTTAGCTAATCATGTGTACACTGATGGCAGCATTCACAGTTGGCTTGATGGAGGAAGTAGCTTAGAGGTCAGAGAACCTGATTCATGATTATTATTATTATTATTATGATTACTATGGTTCACAGTCAAAACCAGTCCCAAGAAAATTTAAGTAGCTTTTGCTATAAATATGTGGTCTGGGGCTTGCCTTTACATCATCCCATGCATTTGTTCTATAAAGTCCTACATGAATATTTATCTTCAAAATTCAAGGCTGGGAAAATACTGCTGTCTTACATTGAGTTTATATAATTGATCCTATTTCCCCGAGTGGCTTTGTTATAAGATCTCCTAGACAAAATTGACAATCACATTAATTTTCATATTGCATATTCATATTTTTGTTTTCCTTGGTCTTGGTTTTCTGCTTCTAATTTACCTTCTATCAGGTCGGGATATAGCTCAGTGGTGCAAGTGCCTGCCTGGCAAGCACAAGGTCCTGAGTTTGATTTCCAGTACCAAATATAAATAAATGCATTCTACCATGTATGTCTTGTAAAGCTGTCTCCAATAATTTGTGCACACAATTTCAGTCAAAGTAGGCATAAGGCTGGAGAGACAATTTTATTAGGTTTTCCTCCCTGCGTACATGATTTGAAACAAATCTTAATTTCTCATTATTCCATCTTACTTATCTGTCCAACAGGACAGCTAATACCTGGGGGGCCTGACTGGTCCTCATTAAATCACATGCAATAACATACAGGAAAGGATTTTGTGAACAAACAGAAGGGCCTCAGGGGTGCACAGGGACCATCCCTACACAAAAGGTGTCTGGATTCACGGAGGTGTTGTCAGCAGAAGTTCAAGTGGGAACCAAGGACTTGAGCTTTGCCACAGCCTCGGTTCTAACCTGTGAATTAGTAGATGGCAATTCCCGACCCTTCGCCTTGGGTCTCATCGCCCTTATCTCGGAGGTGAGGATAACGATATCGTAGTGGTATTGTCACTGGATTAATTTGATTGGCCACACAGAATCTTGCTTGCTCCATATGCTCCAGCGCCCTCTGTGGGCTGCTGGCCTCTCACTCTTTACCTGAGCATGACTGCTCCCTGAACTCAGATCCAGCCACCTGGCTGCCAGCCTGATCCCCTCACTGGGCTTCCAGGAGGGCCATCTGGGTCCTCCCACTCCTAGTCCACCCTGACTTCTGGCTTCCTCTCTCTCCTATTGCTGCTCCTGTGCACCATCTCCATCCTCCCAGCCACCCTTTGTTTTGTATTTATATTTATACGCAGCATTGTGCTCAGACCTTAAAGGCACAGTGCAACCTGCTTTGGCCAGTGCCTGGACCAGCCCTCCCTGCCCAGACAGCCCCTTCCTTTTCACTGCCCAGTAATATTCCATTGAGCAACACACTCAGATGTGTGCCTCCGGGCATCAAAGTCATTCTTGATTGGATCCTTTCTCTCACATCCCATCTGTTTCATGAGCAACTCTGTTACCTCTCTCCTCACAACATCTCAAAGCTGACTGCTTCTCATACACGTACTCAACTAGTTCAAGCCACTCCACGCCTTCCTGACTCACCTTCCTGCTTCTGTGTCTGACTCCTTTCAGTTTATTTCCTGCTGCCTTTCAATGAAGAATAAAATTGTCACTAAAGAAGGAAACTCAATCTCTAAGACCCTGTGTGACTTGGCTCATAGCTGCTTCGCCAATGTTACCTCTTGCCTCTTTCTTGCTTGTTCATTGTCTGTTAGTCAAGCCAGTCTTAAAATTAGTCAGACTCACTTCCCCCAGCCCCACCCTAGGACCTTTGCACATGTTGGAATGTTAGGCCAATATTCTTTTCACCACTGGGCCTATTCTTCACACCATTCGGGCCTTAGCTTCAAAGATCTCTCATACAGAGAGGCTTCCCTGACCACCCTCTCACCTCCACCTGTCCTTCCAACCCTAAACCCATCTATCCCAATGCTTAGTATGATTCGTGAGCATGTACTGGGTGGCAACTCTTTTCTACGTGCCCTGCCTCCTCCACTGGAAAGTAAGTCCTTGAAGACAGGTCCCGAATCTGCTCTGTTCCTTTGGACAGGATGCTGCTCACTCGCAGACCAGACCCCGGATGCTTGCATGGGTGGAAAGCAGGTTCACCTTCCTTCCATGTCCTCCCTGCAGAGCTGGCAGTGTCATCGTGGGCTTCGAAGTCATCGGCTCCAGCAGCACCTCCCAGCTGCTGGCCGCCCTCCAGCGGGAGGCTGCCTCGGCCCAGGCTGCACTCAGTGACGTGTTTCCCCTGGAAGCTGGCTCCTTTAAAGCTTTCGAGAAAGGTAACCCTGGGCCCCATCCTCAGCTTGGGCTGGGGAGCCCTTGAGTTAGTAGTTCTCCGCTCCTCCTGTCTTCAGGTGTTGAAGGGAGGTGCTTCCGGGACAGAAGTGTTCTCAAACTGACTTCTGGGGGAAACGGGCATTGTTTCCCCCACCACGATAAAAGTTAATGTCAGCTGATGTTTTCTCGTCTTCTCTGACTTCAGAAGTAAACCGATCCCATCTCTGAGTGTCAACTCAGGAATGGTTCGGTGCATATGACTTCTGAAGCCTCCAACCCTGTGACAGGCTTTACGTAGGGGCTGGGCTCTCCTGGGTCCTTTCCCTCTCTTCTCATTCTCTTCCAGCCCAGTGTCAGGGAGCAGTCTTTGGGTTCGGGTCTGAGGACGACGAGTACACTCTGCCCTGCAGCAGCGGCTACACTGGCAACATCACAGCGCAGTGCCGGTCCTCGGGGTGGCAGGTGGTGCGGGAATCCTGTGTGCTGTCCCAGCTGCAGGAACTGCAGCAGGTGATGCATGCTTGCTGTGTGGCTCTGTGCAGCCCCATGCGCATCTCCAGCGGGCCAGGGAGGGTGGGCACGAGTGGGGGGGCAGCTGGGAAGATGGACAGTGTCCAGGGTGATGGCTCTGCCTGGGAGGGGTGCTGCTGAGGACTGAGTCAACCCTGAGGCCTGCGATGCTCAGTGGGACAGAAGCTAAGCTGCCTTTGGAGCCCAGAGAGCTGGGTGTTAAAGATTTAAGCGAGGGCATGAGTGGGGGCAGGGGTTAGGAGCCGGGGCAGGGCTGTCCAGTTGGGATACCATGTAGAATGACAAACCTGCAGTGGGCCTCGAGGGTCACCGTTTGCCAGCCTCCCTCTGTAGATCAGATCAAGAAATAAGAGGACCAGGGGCCAGCGGCCCCTCTGTGAGCAAAGGTGTTGCTCTGGAAACACAGTCACACCGGTCCCCGTCCTGCGCTGTAGCCCCCACTCTCACTTTCTTAGACAAGGGAGATGGGGAGAAGGAAATGGATGTCAGCACTCGAGTCACAGGAAAGAAGGGCCTCAGGACCAGTGCCCAGACACAGCCGGAGCCGGCCTCCACCCGGAGCAGAACTTCCGTCTGCGGGGACCTGGCTACCGCAGTAGTGATCCAGGGAGGCGCTGATCAGAGCCCTGTGGAGTGTTCAGTCCTCCCTTTCTGGGCCTCAGTTTGCTCCTGTGCAGGCTGGGGAGGGGAACAGCACCCTCTCCAGGTGGTCTGTTCTTGCTGGCTCCTTCTTGGGCCCAGTTCTGAACAGCAGCAAGGTTGGAGCTTGTTCAGCCCGGGGTGCAAGGGTGGCAGACAGCAGCAACAGCCACGCAGAAGGGCGACGTGAGCTGGGTCCTGGGCTGAGCAGAGGGAACAGCCCTTCCTGCAGCTTAGCACAGCAAGAGCAAGAGAACCCCAGGAAGGGAGGACACAAGAGAGGTGGATGCAAGAGAGTAGCCAGCCTCCACATGTACCCCACATGGATCTGATCCCACACCAGTGCTAGGACACCTTGCTGGGCACTCTTGGGAAGGTCCCAAAACCTCACCAAATGATGCTTCATTTCTGCATCATTAGGATTATGGTTTACATGAAAGCATTTTTAAACAAATCTTTTCCAGTTTCAGTTTCCTTAGCTATGAATGACAATAATCATAGCACCTCTCTCAAATGTCCGTAAAGGGCGATGTGCGGTGGTGCATGCCTGGAATCCTAGCACTCGGGAGGCTGAGGCAGGAGGATCGTTGCAAGTGCTAGACCAGCTTGGGCTACAAAGTGAGCTCAAAGCCAGCCTGAACTGCATGGCGAGACCCTGTCTCAAAAAGACAAAAAAAGAACAAAGAAAAAACAAAAAACCTTAAAGTATTGAACTAAGGACTCTGGGGAAAACATTTAGCACAGTTTTGGACAGGCAAACTCTGAAGTACGGCTACTGTTTTTATCAGGGTTACTTGACTATCCCTCAATGTACTGCACCATGCAAATACTGATTGAGACATCCAATCACAGTTGATCAAACACGGCTTTCTGTTTTCCAGAACGTAATTGTCTGTCTTTCTAGAACTTCAGTGCGATTTCAGGCAGTGCCACCCAGGCAGATGTGTCGTCCTTGGTGCGAAGCTTCTCCATCATTGTGCAGCAAAGCCCATCCACCACAGTGGGAAGCCTGGCATCAGTGGTGTCGCTGCTGGGCACGATCTCATCCCTGTCCCAGGAGAAGGGTTTCACAGTGTCAGACTCGACGCTGGAAGTATGTTCTTTGTGGCTTGTGCCTCTCACTGTGAATGGTACCCAGATGGTGGGATCCTTGGGAAAGAGGAGCCCTGTTACAGTCCTCCTGTTGGTCATGTTGCTATCTCTGCAGGGTCCAAGGGGATCTGGGGTCAGCAGTGTGGCTGCACAAGGAGAGGAAACAGTCCTGGACTGTTGAGAGGAGGGATGAGCTTCTGCACCCCAACATTTTGACTCCTGCTTGTTGTCTGAAATTGTTCCCATCTGTAGCCATGAGCTCTGCCTGTTAGCAGCCTATGCCCCCCCCAAGCCTTCTTCTTCTTTTCTTTTTTAATTTTTGAAACAGAATCTCACAACGTGGTTCAGCCTGGCCTTGAACTCACTCTGTAGCCCAGGAGGGCTTTGAACTTATGGTGATCCTTTTGCTGCAGTTTTCCAAGTGTGCTGGGCCAAAACCTCTGTCCTCTCAACTGGGAGTTCATGATTTAGTTTGGATGTTTAAAAATTAATTTAAACATTATACTAGTGATATATGGTTTCTATTAGAAATGCAAATAAACAAAAAGAAAAATAAGAGATCTGTCATCTTCCCCATCCTGGGACAGCGGCCACTCCCATCCAGGTGGCTCCATGGGACAGGAGCAGTGCCTTCTCCTACGAGGGCTGTCCCAGTAGTTTGAAAGGGTGCTTTTTATACTTTAAAGTCTAAATATTTCCCAACATTGGCTTGTGCAATACAAATTCCATGATTGTACATTTATACTTCACTACCTAGGGTGAACCTGTTACTGAAAACAAACTGACTTTCACCCTTGTGTTTCAGGATGTTATCAACATAGCTGACCACATCCTTAATTCGTCATCGATAACGAACTGGACAATTTTGTTGCAAGAGGAAAAGCAGGCCAGTTCTGAGTTCCTAGAGACGCTGGAAAACATCACCATGCTGGTACCTTCCTCTGCTCTGCCTCTGAATTTTTCTCGGAAATTTATTAGCTGGAAAGGGATTCCATGGACCCAAACCCAAGGCAATCGCAATTACAGCTACCAGGCTATGACGTGCCAAGATAATACCTGTTCCACTATAGGCAGTGTTTTTATTAGGTCAGACCAATTCCAGTCCTCCACTCCAGAAGCTATCGTCAGCATGGCCTCCGCGACCTTCGGGCACATCCTGCCCGAGACCCAAGGTGACCACGCTCGGGTCAATGGGCCCTTGATAGCTACAGTTATCCAAAACTATTCCATAAATGAGATCTTCCTGAACTTCTCCAAGATCAACACACACCTGAGGCAGCCCCACTGTGTGTTTTGGGATTTCAGTCACTTGCGCTGGAGCAGTGATGGCTGTCACCTGGTGGAGGAGATTCCAGACACAGTGCTGTGCCGGTGCACTCACCTGACCTCCTTCTCCATGCTGATGTCACCCTCTGTCCCTGCTGCGATTGTCCCTGCTATGAGATGGATCACCTACGTGGGCCTGGCCATCTCCATCGGAAGTCTTGTGTTATGCCTGCTCATGGAGGCTCTGTTTTGGAAGCAGCTCCGGAACACCCAGATCTCACACACACGCCACGTTTGCCTGGTGAACATAGCCCTGTCCCTCCTGATTGCTGACATCTGGTTTATTGTTGCTGTCACTGTAGACACCTCCGCTGGCCCCGCTGGAGTCTGCATAGCTGCCATCTTCTTCACCCATTTTTTCTACCTCTCCTTGTTCTTCTGGATGCTGCTGCTTGGCATCCTGCTGTCTTACCGACTTGTCTTTGTGTTCCACCACATGGCCATGCCTTGGATGATGGCCATCGGGTTTTGCTTGGGCTATGGGTGCCCCCTCCTTATATCCATCATCACCATCGCAGTCACACAATCTAGCAACAGCTACAGCAGGAAGAACGTGTGCTGGCTCAACTGGTCAGAGGGGAGCAAACCTCTCTTGGCTTTTGCTGTCCCTGCGCTGACTATTGTGGCTGTGAACCTGGTGGTGGTGCTGTTAGTGCTCTCCAAACTCTGGAGGCCAGCCATCGGAGAGAGAGTGACCCAGGATGACAAGACCACCATCATCCGCATGGGGAAGAGCCTCCTCATCCTGGCCCCTCTGCTGGGGCTCACCTGGGGCTTTGGCATCGGAACCATGGTGGACAGTCAGAACCCGGCCTGGCACATTCTCTTTGCTTTGTTCAATGCATTCCAGGTGAGACCTGTGAGTGTGCTTCATTACACTTTTGTGTCACTAGAGTAGTGACCTGAGATTGGGGGATAAACTACTCTGTAGCTGTCTCATCTCCCTGGCTGCCGCAGGACTGTCAGGGAAAGTGCATGGAAACAGTGAGAAGCGACAACAAAACCCATCTTCCACGCCATATGCCCTAGTGAGGTAGAATATTGGGCTTCTCTAGGAGTCCACTGGAGGCTTTAAATCTGTTGGAGGGCACAGAGCTTGTGCTAATCCCTCCTGCTCCTGACTCCGCCCCATTCTCTTGTGCAGACCTCTGAAAAAGCACAGAGAAAGGGGAAATCTGTCAAAAGTACTGTTGACACTGAAAGGTACCAAGGAAATTCTTCCAGTGTGTGATGAGTATTGACTGGCAACCTGTGACAGGTGAACTGTTTTTGTAAATTAAGTTTTATTGGTACACATCTGTGTCCACTGGTTACAGGTGGCCTATAGATGTCCTTCCTGCAGTGGCAGCAGAGACCTGCAGGGGTCTTCAAAATCTGGCACCCTCACTGTCTGGCGTTCACAGAAAGTAGTTTGCTAATCCCTGCTGCTGGAGCATGTTCCGAGTGGGTAGTGCTATGTGGGAGAAGACTTCCACCTCTCTGTGAAGCAGGCACTGCCTTAGGCCCCCTGGCCCAATGACCTGGGGAGATGGTGGCAGATGTCTGGGCTCCTGGATTAAGTACGTCTCCGCTCAGGTGATTTGTAGAAGGTCACCTTTGTGACCTCAACAAATGCTTTAATCTCGCTATCACTCAACTCTGTCCTCTGTGAGGTCACAAAGAAGATGTTACTAGGTCACGGCATGGATGTGCAGATTCAGTGAGGTAGTTTAGTTCACCAATTGCACAAAGAAGTAATCTTGGAGAGGATGACTTTTCAAATTATGGTTTGACAGTGACTCAGTCCAGCACTTGGCATTCCCATGAGTCCCCTAAAAGTGCCTGCTCCTCTGTCTTTGAGCACAGCAGGGCACGTGCAGGTGGCGTAGCATGGGGTCATGGCTCCGAGCCTGTGTCTGGGGCACGGGTCAGGGAGCCCCTGTGGGGCTGAGGGATGAAGCATAGACAGGCACCAGATAAGGCTCTGTGAAGGGAGCTGGAGCTTAAGGTTGAAGGAGGCTCGCGCCAGGGTTTCAGGAGAGGGCAGCTCCCTCCACATGATGCTAAGAGACCCAGTGCCTGCTCCACTAGAGGTGCAGAGAGGACATTTATTAAATGCCTGCTGCACAAATGATGCCAAGGGACGCTATTGGTTTAGGGCCAGGGTTGACCCCTGGGAGAATGGAGCTTAGTGTGCATTAGAAATGTCACCCTCTCAAGCAGGGTGTGGTGGCGCATGCCTGTAATCCCAGCACTCAAGAGGCTGAGGCAGGAGGATCTTTGTGATTTTGAGACCAGCCTTGGTTACAAAATGAGCCCAAGGCCAGCCTGAACTGCATAGCAAGACCCTCTCTCAAAAAGACAAAGAAAAAAGAAAGAAAGAAAGAAAGAAAGAAAGAAAGAAAGAAAGAAAGAAATGTCATCCTCTCCAAGATTGCTTCTTTGTGCATTTTGTGAGTAAAAACTTTTGAGTCTTTGTGTTGGGGAGGCCACACAGTGTGCCTGTCTGCAGGGAGACCAAGCAGGAAG
Organism: Dinomys branickii; assembly: GCA_004027595.1. NCBI lineage: Eukaryota > Metazoa > Chordata > Mammalia > Rodentia > Dinomyidae > Dinomys > Dinomys branickii. Next base: position 135,524 of record PVLD010000843.1, read on the forward strand.
CAAGGCTGGAGCTGGGTGGTACAGCAGGATAATGCCATGGATGGACACTTCCTTTTCTGGAAATGAAAAATACTATAAGTGTGATTAACTTTTTTTTTCTTGTTATAGGGTTTTTTCATCTTCTGCTTTGGCATACTCCTGGATAACAAGGTATGTCACATCCACCTCTCTCTGAAGCCCCGTCCTCCCATCCTGAGACCTTTATCATATAGTAAGGGTTGGATGGCAGGCACCTTTGCAGCCAAATTCTATCATTTTTCCAAAGACAGGCTCAGCCAAAAGACAGAGGAACTTAATGTCACCACTGGTAAAGCCATAAAGATTCAATCCCAACATGCAATGAGAACATTATAGAAAAATAGAGAATCCTTTTTACATTTACATTTCCTGATTTAAACTATGGTTTGACAGTGACTCAAGAGGAAACTCCCTTTCCTAAGGGGTGAATTCCCTTTTGATCTCACAATTAGTTGTTTTTCTATTTGTGTGTGTGTGTGTGGTACTGGGGATTGAACCAGGGCCTTTACCCTGAGCTATATCCCTAACCCCATTTTTATTTTTAATTTTGAGACAGTGTCCCACTAATCTGCTCATTGCCCAGGCTGGGCTTAAACTTGCAATTGTCCTGCCTCAGCTTCCTGGAATGCTGGTATTAAAGGCATGCACCACTATGCCTGATTTATCTACTTATTTAGAACATGCTGAAAGTGTATCTATTCTTTATATTTAGAGTTTTATATAAGAAATGTTAAATAGCACTTCATATTAAATAAAATGAAGTCCTAGTGAAGGACTATCAGTGTAAGTGAAATACAATAGAAAAAAAATGGAAAGAAACTTGTTTCATTATTTTCCCCCAGCCTCTGAGTGACTCCACTGTTAGAAGCAATAGCAGTAAGGTCACTGATGTGAAGTCACTTTTAAAAAGGAGGTGAGAACGCCGGGTGTAGTGGTGCACACCAATAATCCCAGCGCTCAGGAGGCTGAAGCAGGAGGATTGTTGCAAGTTCCAGATCAGCCTGGGCTACGAAGTGAGCTCAAGGCCAGGCTGAACTGCATAGCAAGACCTTGTCTCAAAATAAAGACAAAAATAAAAATCAAAAGGAGGTGAGAATGTTCTATAGCTAGCACAATTGCTACACACCCTACTTATACAGAGGCAATTTGCTGCTCTAATTGCACTAAATAATTGCCTGGTTTGTGTCACTTACATGCTTGGGGACTCCTTCATTTCATATAAACTCCAATTTAGTAATTACTGCCAATTACTGATGTCTATAGATTGCATTATTATTGTTTAATTCCAATTTTGTTTATAGCTAAAGAGGGTCAGTAATCTTTTATTAACCATTTATGCCCAGGGTCTATCAAGTGCTTCCAGGAAATAGTACCATTAAATACCAGTTTCAACCTGCAACTTCTTCTCACCATGTTTGTGTGTGACTATACATGTGTATCTCTTCAACATTTCTGTCTTGTCCTTATAGCTGCGACAGCTTCTGATCAGAAAGTTGTCTCCATTAAACTCTTGGAAGCAAACATCGAAGGTAATTACTACTGCCTGCTCCAGGGCATGAAGAGTCAGTTTCACACTTTTCTCTTTTTTTGGTTCTGGGAATTGAACTCATGGCCTCAGGCTTGCCAGGCAAGCACTTATGCTACTGAGCTATATCCCCAACTTCACACTTTTCTGCATTCCGCCTTGCAGCTGGCCTATGTCTGTGCATGGCCCTTGAGTTTCTGTCACTATCCTATTCTTGCTGTCAAGCCAGGTGCCCGGCACACAGTCTGTGCTCCGAGTGGGTGAATGTGGTGGCGCGGAGCTGACCACAGGCCTGGGTGTCGAGGTGTGTGGGTGCTCAATGGAGGCGAGGCCTTTAAATTCTCATTGGCTTTAACTCTTTGAAACTTTAGCCTTTAACTCCACAGTCTGGCAATTTTGTAGAGCAGATGTCTGCTTTATTCTTTGCCACACAAGTGCCACCTATAGTGGTATTCCAGGCAAAAGCACTCGCATGTGTGTTTTCTGTTTTCCAAGTTGAATTCGATGTTTGTCTTTCGGCAAGACAGAGCTTCTAAAGCAGAGATTTCTGTACTTGATAGCCAGCCAACTGACTTAACTGCATCCAAATCTGGGTGTTTAGAGAGTTTTACAACAACAGTATCAGCTTTTGAAATAAAAATTGATGAGAAAATCATCCTCTGCATTATGAAATCTTCCTGGTCTGCATTAGTAGCAGACAGCACTGCTGCAAGGAAGCAGTGGTGGCCCAGGGCCAGCAGACCTGCCCCGGATTCTGACTTCATGCCCAGTTGGCTGAGTAATCTTAGGAAAGTTCTTCTGTCTTTGAGTTTCAACTTTCTTCGTCATAAAAATTAAGTGTTGAACTAGTAACTCGAAGAAGTTCTAACATTCTGAGATTTTATGTCTTCAAGAACTAAAACCCTTTGAACCAGAAAATGCAAAACTAATCTCATTATCTACTCTTATGAAAAGGAGGAAGTTACAGAAAAGAAAATCCTTTGGTAAATAAAAATAAGACAGGATACTCTCCACCCTGTATAGCAGGAAGTCAAAATTTTCCTCCTTTGAAAAATTAGAAAGAAACAAACATCCTAAAATGAAATAACAGCAGAAGCAAAAATCCTCAGCGGTGCTTTTGCCCTGTTTCTAAGGTGGTGTGGATGTTTTTCAGGAGGCAGAGCAGTCAGGGAGGGCTTTGCTAGTTTGCATTCATATACTGCCTCCCCAGTTTTGTTTACAAGTTGAGTGATAAAAATGATATTTAGTTATCTGGCTAAGTGACTTGTTTGCTTTAAAACAAATATCTATTTTGTATAGGAAAAGAAGAATGTTTGTAACTCTCTGGGGAAGTTTGAATGAAATATCAAGAACCCAGTTTATAGACAATGGGAAAAGACGGGCACCAACCTTGCTGTCAAGAAATCACTTGCCCATGAAGGGAGTGAGGAAGGAAACCAGACACAGGACAGGGAGTAACATGAGACTTATTACCAGGATCTGAGCAAGTCCACATGTTAGGAGAAATGAGTCAATCGAGGCAGAGGTTAGGAACGTGGGACAATGAGGACAAAATAGACATGGGCGGACTCCAGGGAAGAGACTCAGTGGCTGTCCTGAAGATAAGGATTAGCTGCTCTCAACACAGAAAGTGTCAAACTTACACAGATAGAGCAACTTGCACAGAATGACGTCATGTGTTCAACGTTCACTAAGGAAAAGCAAAAGGGTGATGAGGTAGGGATCTTGGGAAGATTCGCGAACAGTTAGTATTTGGCCAAAGGGACGCCAGCAATGTTCTCAGCAAACACCACCCTTTAAGCCACAAAACTATGTGAACCCAATAAATGGTTTCTGTCAAAATTCTGTCCATCCTAAAGGCTTCTGTGCCCATTGCTCAACAAAGACTGAATTTACACAGCCACTTTTTAGTTCCGACAGGGAACTCAGGTCCTGTGCTTTGATAGTTTAGATCCAGATGACTTTACATGTCAGGCTGCTTCTTTCCAGAGCTCATAGAGCTCTTGGGTATTCTGCAACCTAAGATTATTCTCTCCCCAGGGGCAGGACACAGTTTGAAAAGCAATGTTCCCTTAAGATTCTCTTTAGAATTATATCATTACATGAGCCTTGAGTTTGGGGAAATCAATTTGCTTTGAAAGTTTTAGACCTTTTTCATTTTTACCTACCCTGTCATTTTTTTTTCAGGATCAAAATGAGGTAGGCACATATATATACCAGTGAAAATTGGGAAACTCTCGCTGGTCTGTCTATTGCTTGTGATAAGAACTTCTTTTCACCCGACTTTATTGAGATTCCTCATGACATGGACCATAGCTGGAAATGGAAACTATTCCTTCCAGTGTTCCCAGTGCCTGAAACAGTGTCTGGCACACAGGGTCAGACAGTATGAGGTTAAATTAATGACTAAATTAAGGACAAATGGATAAATTCATGACTGGGATAGGATGTATCTAAATACTTTTTAAAATTTTTCCCCAATAAGTGTATAACCTTCATTCTAAACATCTTATATTAGTTGAGTAATTCAGTTTTCTTCGGTTCCATTAATGACAAGAGGATGATTCCCAAGAAACTTGAATATTAACAGGCAGAAAGGGATGCTGTCCTAGAGGCTATTTTTATTGGGAATATTCATTTCTATGGGTTTTTCTAGTGACAGATGTACGAACCAAAGAAATATCAGCACAGATATAGAAAGGGGTAATGTCTCCCATAAAAGCATTTTGTCATTCCTTGTTAGGGATTGTGAAAACACATAGGGACACAAATGCATTTGGAAATAAATTCTTAGGCATTTCAACTTGATTGCAGCAGAAGCAGGAAAAAAGGAGTGACTACCCTAGGTTCTTGAAAAGAATCACACAATGTGTAGAGGGAATAAAAATGTTTTAATGGCATCAACAAGTCAAGACACCCAGACAACCACCAAGAGAGTACTATTCCTGTGAAATGACTTGATTTTTTTTTTGTGCAGCAAATTTCATCGGATGTACCTGCCAAACCTAAACACTTAAAGTCCTTCCACCCATTCAAAACCAAAGGTGAGTTACAATAAAAAAGTGCTGTACAAGGTGGAAAGAGGGTGACTGATTACACGACAGGAATAAAAGTCCATGACCACTCCTGAAAAACTTCCAGGCAGGAAATGTGACCACAGTAGCCCACTCTGGGTTCAGAGTTCTCCTGGACTGTGCTCAAGGCTGATAGCATCAGGACCTTGTGCTCTTGGGGTTAGTGAGAGTCACTGTGCAATTTCACCACAGCTGTGTTAGAAGACATGGTTTAATTTTGTAGCATTGATCATCAAGGTGTGTGTGTGGAGTGTGGTTAGATCAATACCAGCCAAGTCCTTACTGTTGAGGCTGTGTCCTGGAGGAGGCAGGAGTAACACCTGCTAAAGGTGAAGACCTTTGTCCTCCCCGCCTCTGGTCCCCATAGGTCCCACATTCCTATATATGGAGGTTACTGAAGCCCATGGTATCCAGCTACTGGAAGGCCAATATTTAACCACCACCAACTGTCACAGTCTCCTTGCAGGGAAGGTTAAGCTCTGGGAAGGGAGCAGAACACATTGCATTATCAGTTAAATTGAAGTCATGTGGAAGAGCCCCATCCCAATTCACATAATTATGTTAACATCATCATGAAGATTGGGAAATAGGCAATCCCACCAAAATTACCTGAATTTCACATAAAATTCACGTATGTGGAGAATCTGCTCATCTAGAACCCTTGGGTCCTGTAATAACTGCCACCAACCAACTTGAGTGATTTTATAAATCTCTTTACCTTTCTAGACATTTGTTCCTTGTTAGTAAAGTGAAAATCTAAGATATCACTAAAGTTCCTTCCAGTGATAACAAGCTGTGATCCAAAGTCTATCTTATGTCATTTCCCTGCAGTATCTGAAAACCATAGTACTTTGTCTCAAGCAAGTGATGCCTGGAAAATGCCAGTTTCTATGGTATCAATGAAATGCTGTTTTTCTCTACCACCCACATACTATCTCTTCACTTCCCATCTCCTAAACCTACCCCCATTGTAAGAAAGCTCGCAGGCTGCTTTTTAGTTTGGTCTCACTCTTGACTCCAACACAGTGACAATAATTCTTATCTTCCTTCTCCCGCTCAGGCAAGTACACACTTTCTCATCCTGGAGAGTCCTCCAGCGACATCATGCTAACTCAGTTTCTCTCAAACGAGCGAGGCCAGGAATCATAAAATCAAGGAAGACTCTTGGGAGCAACTGGACATTTAATGCTTTGTATCGGATGAGATATTTTGACCCCGAACTGGGGCAAAGTGGTCACAGCAGCTTCATCACTGCCTCCTTTATCTCGAATTCAGTGGAAGGAAGATTTATTTCCATGTGGCTGAAATCAAAGAAGTTGCTCCCTAAATGCAGAAGAATTCATTTTGTTGGAAATACTGTTACTTCTTCCTCCTTCTCATGACCACAAGATGTGGCCTCCCTTTTCATAAATGACCTTGTCCACATGACAAGGTCCTTTCCAATCATGGATTGGAATAATGAAGACATCACAAGCTAACCTTAGATGGTAGTGTTGACTTTCTTTTCAAAAAATTCTCCGTGCATATTTCCTGGAGAACAGACATTTCCCTTCCAAATTTTCCAGTTGGATTTTATACTTTTTTTTTCTTCATGAGTTCAATCTCTTAGCTTTGAAAGTCAGTCTGAAATAAAATGAAAACTTCCACTTCCATAGCTTTATAGCCATTTATGAGGAAGGACAATAATGTGATTTGATGTGGAATGGACCATTTTCCAGTTTACAGTGTATTTGCACTTCGTCTCCAACCCAGAAAATGAAGTATCCGGTGGACTTAGGGCAGAGATAAGGAAAGTGAAGTCATTCGCCAAAGATTGCAAAGCCAATAAAGGAACCTTGAGCCCATGTCTGCAGCCCCATAACAGCTTTGAATGTTGCTTATGGCCCTAAGAAATATTTATGAGATTAGATGAATGGCTCATCCCCAGAACTATGTGAGTGGAGGAAAGAGTTTGGTAATTAGCTTCCGGGGTTGTGCTTCTAACATCCTATTCCCTCCATTACACACTGGAGGTTGCGTCTGGAAGTTACTTGTGTGTACAGTGCAGCTTTAAAGGCAGAGCAGCAGGTGAGGGGATGCTAAGAAGTAACACGTCCCTCCCATAATTCTGTCACTTTGAATTCATCTCAGTATCCGCCCTCACTGCAGTGCCTGGAAGATCCAAGCTTCAGAGTCACTCTTCCTCTTTTGAAAGCTACAGAGTGCTAAGCACATCTGTTAGCTCCTGACATGAAAAACCTGTGCAATAGGCAAATAAAGTTACTATGAAGGACTTCTACTGATGGGATTGAGTAAAACAGGCATGTGTAGAGGAACCTTGAGTTCAAATTTTGAACTCAAAATTGGTGCCACAAGGCACCAAGCAGCAACACAGATGAACTGTCAAGTGAGGTGGTCAAAGAAAATGACTGAGGACAGTTAGATGGCTCCACACTCAAATGTGTCCAAGAACCAGAAGAGAATCTGGTGAGAAGGAAAGTCTTGAAGAGAGCTGCTTTGCAAACCTCCTCAAGCCGTCCTCTATGGTGACAGAAGAAGGGATGCCTGCTCTACCAGCAGCATGAGGAAAGGACTCAGTAATCACCTTCTATGGAACAGAGCACATGGGGTGCATGCGTGACTGAGGGTGTCTGATTCTTGCCTGGAGTGGGGCCAGAGCTCTGGGTTCAGAATGACCAGTGTTTGTCAGGGCCAGGGGGGTGCATGAGCTTCCTGTGAACCATGGTAAGATGTGCAAGGAGATCCTACATGGACCTGCCAGGTCCTATGTGACAGGCTATCCGGAGAGGGGAAGGAACCCAGTATCAGAGGTTGGATGTGATGCCAGGCCTGGAGCGAGGATGGAGTCACAAGTGACCAGTTTGGGTGCAGGAGAATCTGCACAGTTGAAGGACTTGCAGGTGAGAGACCAGGACTGGGGAAGTCCTGAGGGCTGGAGCAGTTACCATGCAGCATCATGTCACCTGGCATCAGGTGAAGGTAGCCGTATCTCTTCCTGGGGTGGGGGAGAGGACGTAGAGAACCTCAGTGTCTGGCGTGGGGAAGCAAGTCTGGAAAACAAAGTAAACAAGAGACTCCATGGGGTTGCACACAGTCAGCCCAGGCAGGGCTTGGCTGGTGAAGAAACATTTAATACTAAATTGCTTGTCACTTCTTACCACATTATTATCATCAAACACATTTATTAAAATGTCCCTGTTGTCTGGGCCCATGGGAGTCCTGGAGGATACCTGGTGAGGAGATCTCCCTCTGAATAGCTTTTATAATCAGGCAAAAAAGAAAAGTGTTTGATCCCATATCAGGTACCATGTTTGTCTAAACCGTGGACCACCCAAGGCACCTAAAAATTCTCCTAAAACAATAAAAATCAAAAAAGCAGAAAAGTATTTTAATACTTTTCTACTTTTTGAGCTTATTGAATTCTTATTGTAGCACAGTTTTTTTTTTGCTGTTGAAACAATTGTCACAAACTTAGCAGCTTGAAAACCACACGTATTAGGGGACAGACAGCCCAGCTTGTAGGGTTATCTGTTCAGGGGCTCATGGGGCTGGAACTGGGGTGCCCATGAGGCCGTGTCTTAATCAAGGGTACAACTGCAGAAAAATCTACTTTCAACTCCTCCAGGCTAAGCGCAGATTCACTTCCCTGCCGTCGTAGGAAAGAAAGCCCTGCATTTCTGTTTACCACTGGCCAGAGGCGACCCTCAGACCCTAGACCATGCATGTTCTCTGTCCCCAGTCTCTCCAGCTTGGTCACTTTCATGAAGTCCCCAGGAAGAATCTCTCGTTTTTGTATAGTGTTTTTTAAAAATTAAGTTCAGTGGTGCAATTTATGTACACATAATGGTCACATTCATCCTAGCGAACTTGTATCTGTCTACAATTTATCTTAGTTCCTTCTTTCCCCCACCACTTCCCTTCCTTTCCTTCAACCCCTCTCCCCTTCCTTGCTTACAAAGCTTTGTTTCCATTTTATCCTCTTTTTCTTACTTTTTTCTTTTCCCTTCCCCCCATGTTCCTTTACCTTTTGAAGAATTTCTTCCTGTTTTATAATATCTATGATTCTATCATAGTTTCTGGTTATTTACCCTTTTAGTTTCTCACATCAGTGAGACACTGTGAATATTTACACATATGTGTCTGATTTATTTCACTTAAGAGTATGGTCTCAAGATCTGTCCGTATAGCTCTACATGTCTCAAATTTATCCTTCTTTAGGGCTAAGTAGTACTTCACTGCATTAAAAAAAAACACATCTTTACCCATTTGTCAGATAATGGGCATTTTATTTCCAAGATTTAGCTATTACAACTGTACTGCTATAAATATGGATATGCATATATTGCTGTGGTATGATGCTTTTAATTATTTTGAGAAGATACCAAGTAAGGGAATAACTGGGTCAAATGGAACCACTATCCTAGTTTTTTCAGGAATCTCCACACTGATTTCCACAGTGGTTACACCAGTCTACACTCCCACTGACAGTGGAGAAGGGCTCCCTTTCCCCCACAGCTTCTCCAGCATTTGTTATTGCTTGATTTTTTGATGGCAGCCATTCTTTCTGGAGTGAAATGGAATCTCAGTGCTGTTTTAATGATAAACTCATTGTTCTCTCAAGTGATCAGTGACACTGAACATTTTTTCCATGTATTTATTTGCATTTGTACTTCTTCTGAGAAATGGCTATTCATTTCAGATGCCCATTTTTTGGAGAAGGTCTTTAAATTCAGGGCACTGGACTTTTTCAGTTCTTTATATGCTTGAGATATTGGTCCTTTGTCTGAAGAACAACTGGTTAAGACTTTTTCTCACTCTGTGGATTGTCTCTTCACTCTGTCGGTAGCTCTTTAATAAGAAGGGATCCCACTTGTTGATTCTTTCTAGTATATTCTGTGCCATTAGGGTTTTTGTTAAATGAAGTCTTTGCCTATATTTGTATCTTAACACCTCACAGAACTAGAGAAAACATGCTTAAAATTCAGTTGGAACCAGAAGAGACCTAGAATAGTAAAAACAATTCTGGGCAACAAAGGCAAGGCAGGGGCATCACACTCTGTGACTTAAAGCTATACTACAGAGCTATTGTGATTAAAAAAAATATAGCATGGTACTGGCCAAAAACCAGATCTGAAGATCAGTGGAACAAATTAGAAGATGTAGAAATAACTTCAAACATGCTCTGCCCTCTTATGTTGGACAAGGGGGCCAAATACGCTCACTGGAAGAAAGATGGCCTCTTTAATAAATAGTGCTGGGAAAACTGGCTTTCTGTATGCTGCTGAAGACTAAGACTAGAGCCATATCTATCACCACGCACTAAACTAAAATAGAAATGAGTCAAAGATCTAAATATTAAAGCAGAGACACTAAATCTACTGAAAAGGAAAGTAGGTAGAACCCAGTCTAGTTTTAAGCAGAGTCTTGTGTCATAAATGTGTAAGCTAAACAAGCAAGTTATAGTCAGTAACTTTTGTCATCTTCTAGGGGTAAGAGACATGCTCTGTCCACAATCAAGCAAGAGTTTTTCAAGAGCTGTGAACACCAAGACAGGGCGCTCTAAAGGTCACAGACACAGACACGGACACCCAAGAATAAGAAGTGAGAGAAGAGGTAACAGTAGCACAACTTTCAAAGGCAGGTGGCAACCCCCAAAAACAGAAACAAAAACAAATAAAACTAAAAAGCAGGCGGGATGAGAGAAAATTGCCTTTAAAAAATTAACTATTGAGCCAGAAGTGGAGAAAGCTGAGAAGAACCTGTTTTTGGCTGCCGAATCCCCTCGAGACAGGTCTTGGCAGAATCTTTGAAAGGTGAGCAGTGACCACAAGATGGACAAATGATTGCAGAGATGCTGTGCCTAGGAAGATACAGCAACGGTGCAAACATATGCTCAACATTTTCACCTGTCAGGGAGGTTCTGGTGTTTGGAAATCAACAGAACTGAGAAAATAAGAAACAGTATAATCATGTTATTTAGAAATATAGAGGAAAATAGCAAAAGAACCAGCTAAGTCAGTTTGAAAGGATTTGCCTCCGGGAAGGAGAGAATGAAGGGGTTATTTGGCTGAACTGGGAAGTCACAAGGCTGTCTGAGCTCTGCTGGCATGGGTCAGCTGCACCCTGGAGGTCCTAGGACGCTGATGTCAAGAGAGCTGCTGGGCTAACTGACTGCTCAGGGAAGGTGTGGGCCGGAGCCCACCCTAGGGTCATTAGCCTAGCCCCGGCCAGATGGGGTGTCAAGTGGGCACTGGGGACAAGCAAGGAGGTCCCTATGGTGCCTGTCAGCATTACAGAGTCAGGGCCGGGTGGAACCTTTCAGTTTGTGAGCATAGTCTGTGGGTGCATGGGGGTGGGGCTGGAGGACCAAAATGCAGAGACAGCAAAGGCAACTGGGGCCCAGGCTTCCCCGGGGGTCCAGACCCCGCAAGAAGCCTGCGCACCAGCTCCCTGAGCCAGGCCAGGAAGAGAGCCAGCCGCGCTGGCCAGGAAAAAGCCAGGAGACGTGGACTCAGCAAGAGAGGGGCAGGACAATCCAGGAACGGGAGGAGAAGGAACTGCCTGGGAGCGGGAGGAGACCTAGGCCTGTCCTGTCCCAGGCGGAGGGGAGCTTGTCCAGGGGAGTCCAAGCACTCTATGCAGAGACTCAGTGAAGCTACAGTGAGCACTGTGGACCAGGCCAGGCTTCATGGAACTGCTGGCACCCTAATGGGCATCGGAGTAGAAATCCCGCTGCTGGGAAGGGGCCCACTGAGCACATAAGGGGGAACCGTGTGTGGCTTTGCATGGTCCCCTGTGAGCCCTCCCAGCTCTGTAAGTAGCTATTTTAGGAAGAGTCATTATCTCTGTTTCCTGACTGCTTTCAGAACAAAGAAAAAGACTGAGAAGTGGCCACTCTGTAGCACCCAGAATTGTGCTCAGAACATACAGGTTCTGGGAAAAGCCCCAGTGTACTTCCAAGGAGTTCCTGTGCAGAAGGTGAGAGGCTGCAGTGGGGCTAAGCTGCCCTTACCCACACGCAGCTATAGGTGGCAGCCTCTGACCAGGAAGCAGATGCTGGATCTCAGGCACTCAAGAGCCACTCCAGATCGGGTGAGAAGAGCATTTTCTTTTTTTTTTCTTTTTTTTTTTTATTTTAAAAACATAAAAGTACAAAAACATATTGACAAACAGACACCAATTATCATAAAAAATAGTACAATCACAACTAATCTATAGACAAGGTGATATGGTCTCAACAGTGGTTATTGCTTTATCCATTGATATCTTCGAATTGTAAATGTATGAACCCACATACAGACATGCAAATTTAGTCAGACAATTAATCCTCTCATCAACAGAAAAAACACAAAAACCAAAAATCCAAAGACAAGAAACAAAACAGGCAAACAACAACAACAGCAACAACATCAACAACAACAAAAAAACACCACTAATTGCTGCTTTACATATTGATACCTTCGAAGTGTGTGTTCAGGGTAACACATACAGACATACAAGATTAATCGAATATACATATATGCAGGAGGGCTAACATGGTTTTACTATTGTATTATATCACTTAATGCTAAGCAATAATCGATAACAGGATATTTGAGAAGAGCATTTTCATCCCAGCACCCTAATTACGAGCCATTTGATGGTTGCTGCTGTGCTATAGTAAAAGAGATTAGAGAGCTAAGAACATAATAGCCCAGTTTCCAGGTGCACAGACCTGTTTCCTGGGTTTCAGCCCAGGGTGCTGGTAAACAGTCTATGTGGCTTCCAGGCAAAGCAAGAATTAGCCATGGTCAGCAGTGATTTCCACCTGCTGGAAAACGGTCTTATATTTCCAGACAGGTTGACACCTGTCTTATATTTCAGAGGCATCCAGAGAGAACATATGCCTTGGCTCCTTGGGAAACATAGGGTTAGCTCGAGAAACACAGGTTCGGAATATGTTGTGCTTCTTGAATTCACTGGACAATTTATACAGTTGTCAGGCTTTCATCACCCTTCTGTGAACGAGTGGCCTGGTTTCTCCTCCCTCTCTCTCCCCCTTCCTTCCTTGCTTCCTTTCCTTTCTTCCTTTGTTCCTTCCTTCTTCCTTCTTCTCTCTCTCTCTCCTCCTTTCTATTTTTTATTAGTTTGCCCATTTTGGTGATACAGGGAATGAAACTCAACGATGCTCTGCTGCTAAGCTACCTCCCTAGCTCTTCTTATTTATTTCATATTTGGACACAGCTCTTGCTAAGTTGCCCAGGCTAGCCTTGTCCTAGCCTCCTGCCTCGACCTCCCAAGTAGCTAAATTTATGGGCATGCATTACTGCCCTCAGCTCATTCTGTACCAAGGTCTTAGCACAAAGTGGGGACTTGCATGCAACCCTGGGGCTTCCTAGGCACTCAGGGTTGGTCATGATTAACCAGAGTAACTTTGTGGTTACCTTCTTAGCCTGGTGCTGTGACCCAGGGCCCTCTAAACAAACTCCTTTCCCGGTTCCACAGGCCTCCCCATGGCCTCCCGTCCTGGCAACAGCAACACACCAGGATGTTTCAACAGAGATTCTTCTTGGGGGAAAAACGGACTCAGATTATCTTGAAAAGGACACTGTTCCTATCACAAGGTGACTTCTGCAGTCTGTGATGCAGATTCTCCTCATAAACTAGGCCAGGTGTGGGAGGGGCTGGAACTGGAGAAAAAAGAAATCAAAAGGGAAGGACCTGAGTCCCACAGTCCCTACTTGTCATTCATTCTCCTATAGTGCACTGTGTCTCCCTCAGCTTTGCCCCGACCCGTGTGCCAGCCTCCTTTCCTGCCCTGTTCCTTGAAGGGTTATGCAGGCTTCTCTCTGGGCCCGGGTGGCCTGAGCCCCACTCCGCCTGCCATCTCTGCTTTGCAGTTTCCCATCTGTGCATCCAGAGGCTGTTCACGCGATAAGCTCCCGGCGGCCTCTGTAACTCAGTCTCTCACGGGCAACACCCGGGAGAGGAGAATCCAGTTCATGTGGCTTGGCAAGACCTTATCTCACTGGGAAGAGCTGCAGATAAAGCACTGCCAACAGCCATGCCCCACCAGCCGAAGGGGAGGGAACAGCCTGCAGAGCTCTGACCCGGTACCTGGAGCCGAGCAGAGGGGCTCCTGGGTGTGATGTGCTGCCAATGCACACACAGGCGTTGTGGATAAGGCTTCCTGGTCCTTCAATCCCAGCCTGATCCCTCCACAGGCCATGGGCAAGGCGGCTGCAAATTCCATGACAACACGCAGCGGGCACTGCCAAGGATAACTCTGCAGGGTGAGAGCCTTGCCTGGTGCGGGCGATAATGTGACTTGGTTTCCTGAAGTGGGCTGGGTAAGAGTATCTGCCCCCTCTGTCATCCTTATCACATGATGGCGGGAAATGTACTCAATACCTCCATCCCTACCAGCTCATCTGAAACAGAACACATAAGAAATTACACGAATGGCATCCCTTCCAGAGTTTATGTTGGCAGTCGCTTATGTATTAAAGGCTGCAACCCATATGAAACACTCCTCACCCGCTTTCTCTCAGGCTGAAGAATGATCCTTGAAGTGTGTTCTCCCATCAGTAACACCCCTCCCACATACCTGAGCAGAGGTCCATGCTCAGACCCTCAGGACTCAGGAGGGGCCCAGGAACCTGTCTTTTCATGAGGCCTCCAGGTGCCTCTGATGCCTGCTCCAACTTCAGAACCACTGACCCAGAGGGTGGAGAGAAGGCGTGTTGGAACCGGCGGGTTGCAGACTCAGAAGCTTTCCTTTTGTGGGAGGCGAGGGTTGGAGAGCACTTAATTTTTCACAGCCAGTGCCTCTCAGGGCCTCCCCTGCAGACAGGAACGTCTTGGGAATAGGGTGAGGAGAGGCACCTACTGTCAGCTGGCAGAGCTGCTAGGGATGGGATGGGATGAGATGGGCTTGAGGCCCTTCCCAGGAGGCAGCAGCCTTTCGGGCTCACAAGCTTAATACAAATCTCTGTGTCCCGGTGACAGTCTCAGTGGTGGATTCTCTGCACAGTGGAGGTGCTTGACTCTTCCAACCCCACCTTGGTCCTGCAGTTGAGTCAGTAGCAAGCAGTGTCACTAGGAAGTGACAAAAACGAGACTCGAATCCAAGACCAAGACCTCAAATCCTCCAGGTCCATGTTCTTTGCACCTCAAAACCAAGAAGCACTGATAGCTAGGGAGGGAAGGAAGGACTTCCACTGCCTTCTACCTGGATGACGAGAGTCCTGTGAGCCCGTTCATGAGCTCGTCCAAGCAGGTCCTTGCTTGGCCATAAGAATGTTGGCTGGTTCTAGCTGGGGATTTCCCTCTGGGCCCATCTGCATTCTGTGCAGTGCCGTGTCACCAAGTCTCCGATCCCTGCTCATCTTCTCATCCAGGGACAAGAATATTAAGAATGATCATCTCCCCAGAGAACACACACACCCACCTTTAGGAAAGCAGGCTTCCTGGGGATTGAGCTAAGTATGAAGACCCTAGGTTCGATTCCCAGTACTGCTGGAAAGAAAGATGATAGGAAGGAGGAAGGGAGAGAGGGAGAGAGAGGAAGGAAGGAAGGAAAAAAGAAGGAAGGAGAAAGAAAGGAAGAAAGAAAAAAGATATAAAGGAAGAAAAGAAAGAGGAAGAAAGGTCGAAATTTCTGTCTCTCTGTCTCCCTTTTTTCTCTATCTCTGTCCCTGTGTCTCTGTCTGTCTCTTTTTCTCTCCGGGACAGGGTCTCACTTGGACTGAAGTTGGTCCTCCTGTCTCAGCCTCCGAGTGCTGATTATAGGCATATACCACCAGACCCACCTCCAGATGCACTTCTCAGTGGGAAGGAAGCTGTTGCCCTTTCTGTGCCAGGGAACAGGTGGGCTGTGAAGTCCCCTAGGAAATCCTCTGCTTTCATTCTTAGCTTGCCTCCCTGGGAAGATGGGAGCAGGGAGAGCCATCCAGCAGACAAGCGCATTCAAACAAGAAAAAGCACGTGCGCGCGCGCGCGCACACACACACACATATGCACGCGCACACACGCACGCGCGCGCGCACACACACACACACACACACACACTTTTTCACATACTGGACAGCATGCGGGTGAGAGGAGGAAGAAGAATACATCACTGATACTCCTGAGGACACTGTAAGCATGCAATGAGAAAGTTCCAATGGGTTTTCTGTTCCTCAAAGGAAAACAAAGCACAGCCACGGGGGCTGCAGCCTGGAAGACGCGGTGCCCTCGCTTCCCAAAGGGCTGGGGACATACCGCAAGGAAAAGGAGGTGCATGCTGGGGAGAAGCTCTTTATGTTATTCCGTTTGCCAGAAGCCAAAGGTCAAGGTGGAAGGTGGGGGGTAGCACGAGAAGAAAGCAGTCTTTTCAGGAAGCCCTTGCCAGGACCTGTGTGGATAAGACTCAAGCTCCTGAGAACGATGCTAGAAACCTCGAGGTGGTGCCTCATAGTAGGACGAGGCACAGGGCACCCTGTGTAGCTCCATCTGATGAAGTGACGGCTCAAGTCACTCCTTGGCTGTAGCTCTCCCTTCCCTTGAATGGGTCCTGTTAAACTTGGTAGAGATTTCTCTCCTGCGTTTAGTTGAGACTGAATAAGGGATTTGAGCCCATTATGCATGGTAAGCTCCACCACACATACCTGATTCTCAGGCTGCATAGATGAGGTGGCAAAGTGACTACCTAGTTGTGAAAGGGCTGAGTGTCTCTGCGACCTTTACTGAAGTTGGATGTCGCACGAGCTTTGGGATGAGCCCTCAGATTCCATGCTTCTGGGCCTGGGCAGTTGCAGGTCTGGTCAGAAAGAACATTTGCGTTCATTGCTTCTGGCGGAAAGAGGACACTTCCTTGAGTTCATTCCGCTTTCCTTGAATGACGACATGGCAAACAACACCGGAGTCCCATTCACTCAGTAAAATAAACAGCACTAACTGCGCTATTAAGATATGGTTCTGCTTGGGTATGTGCAGACTGGTTTTCACGCTGAGCCTTATAAACATAATTCCAAGATTCATTGATTGGTCAGAAAATGGTTGGGCACTTATCCTGAGCCAGGTACTCTTCTAGGCACTGGGGGTCTGGCAGTGGCCAAGAAGGGAGAGATGGAGCCTGTCTTCACGGGACCAGGTATCGGTCATCCATCATGTCCCCATGTGGTGACAAACCCACCACACACTTCATCTTTTATGTTTGTCTGCTCAGCACCTCCTTCCTTTCTTTTAACCTCTGCTGTCTTGCAAGGGGCTGATTTTCATTGATTTGGAGTCCACCGGCCTTGCCATTAAACAGTGGAGAACTCATCCGCTATCACTCTCCAGGTCCACAGGAGAACTTAGTGCCTGCCCTGCTGTTTCCCTCACCTCTTCCTCATTCACAGCTCTCACTGCCCCTTCAGGGGCAGGTGGCACTGCATGTCCTACAGGAAGCCTTTCCTGCCCATGCTTGCCCATCAGGTCCTCTGTTCTGAGCTGTGGAGTTTTTGGTTAGCTGCCAAGATGCCATAGTGGGGCACCTGCTATGGAATTTTGGTATGACTTGCTTGCTGTTTTTTTTTGCCTGCCCTGGTCTCATTTTACCAGCAAGTTCCAGTTCATTGACACAAGACTCTAGTTTGAAGCGGGCCTGTTCACTTGCTAATTAATAAATTTTTAATAATTCAGATATGAACAGATTCTCCCATATAGATAGTCCCTTAACATATTCTGAGTTCCCATTCTGTCCCAAATGATATGCTGTTGTGGAAGAGAGAAAGAGTATTGAAAACACAATGTTTGCCCTTGAGGAACTCAGGTCTTCCAAACATGAGCCAAGAAAGGAAAAGAAACAATTGGATAATGTTAAAATTTTAAAAAAAAGCTCCCTGTTCTAATTCTTGGTGTTGGTTGCCTGAAGTTGCTTATGTGTGCCTGTGTGCCTTCATGAATGCGTGTGGAGTGTGGAGTGAGTTATGTTTGGCCCCTAAAGAGGGAAGGTCAGCTTTGACCCACTTCGGACACTTTCTACGTTATGTTTAAACTGTCTACCTATAGGAAGGTGGGGTGATTGGATGACACCTAGCTTCATCCAGATGTTCAAAGTCAGAGAAAAAGCTGCCAGATGTTGACCTGCACATCAACCAACCAGTTCTTGAGCTACCGTAGTCCTGAGTAGCAAACTGTTGCCCTTTGTCTTCCTCTTCATGAAGTTTCAAAAGCAGGCGTCAAGCTGGGGAAAACAATTCTGCTTTCCACTGTGCATTCATTTTAAACTCTGGGATGAGCAAAAGGAGCTTTGGAAGAGATAAAGAACACATGAGCAGAAGAGACAGGAAAGCGAGGTCCCTTCATGTAGGTTGACTGTGTGTCCTCACGGACATCCACCAGGAGCCCCTCACAACTCCCTTTCTTTTTTTTTTTTTTGTGGTACTGGGGATCAAGCTCAGGACCTTGTGCTTGCCAGGCAGGCACTTATTCCACTGAGCTACATCCCCAGCCCCCTCCTTGACTTTCTTGATACATACTCACAGGCTCTCAGGAGCCTCCTGACATTCTTCTACCACAGCAGTCTTGCTTGTTTGCCAAGCCCTTTTGGACAGGCCAAAAGGAGATACACTTCCTTCCTGCAGGTAGTTCAGTGTGTGGATTTCTGTGTGTGTGTATTTGTTCTGGTTGGGGTGTGGACTTGTGTGTGTGTGTGTGTGTGTGTGTGTGTGTGTGTGTATTCTTGTGTGTCCCCTGCTAGCTTGTAATGAGGTTTCTCTGTGCCCTGGACTGTGAGTGGAATTGAGAAGGTGAGCTTGCTCTTTATCACAGTAATAACAATGCCAACCTGTGAAGTGCATGAGGAAATACCTAACACAGGGTCAACACGGTTGAGTTGGATGTTATGTGTGGTGTGTGGCGGTCATTAGAAATGGAGCCAAAGATGAGGTGGGGATCCCAGATGCGGCTGCGCTACCATCCTAATGTCTCCAAAAGCCGTGACCACGTGTCTTTGAGCTCAAGGACTGAATGGGGAGTAAGTGGCCAGAATGAGTGGGAAGAAAAAGAAAATTAATTGGGATTGTGGGTCAGTGAGACTGTAGGTGCCTGTGTCCTCCTCCTAATTAGACCTGCCAGAGTCTGCTCTTGGCCTGGAAAGAAAGGGCCCTCAAGGGAGGAAGGGTTCTGCTATCGATGGCTCCCTGCCATGTGGTTCTAGTGAGTGCTCACCAGGCTGGAGCATGGCAGGTGGCATCAGGTCCATAGAGAGGAGAAGCTTTCCTGTGTTATGTCTAAGCTGGTCCTTCACATGTGCCTTTCTATCAGCAGATGAGTACTGAAAGGGAAGGACTACACAACCGGCTCATCAACATGGGCCTATGTTTCAGCCCTGGTTGCATGAGGTCTGCTCAGTGAAGGAAGGAAGGAAGGAAGGAAGGAAGGAAGGAAGGAAGGAAGGAAGGAAGGAAGGAGGAAGGAAGGAAAGAAGGAAGGAAGGAAATGGGAGGCTAGGTTTATTGACCAGAGGAGCAGGGAGAGGCCTTGCTGAGAAACTCTCTTCTCTCTGTGTGATTTTCCTTGGAGATTGTGGCAGAGCCGGAGTTTAGCCTCAAGGTAATAGGAAAGAAGAAAGAGCTTGTTGTTCTGTAAGAAAATACTAGCCCTGGAGGGAAAATACTAGCAGGGGAAACCCACTGTGGGCAAATGAGAAACAGAAATAAGTATGCTAAAGCAGAAGAACCTAAGTATATCACTGGTTAGCTTAAAGACTCTCACACAAACACACACACAATTCACATGCTTTACACACGACTAGGCTCTACAAATTTCCCTGTTCGAAACCTAATTTTAATGGGTCCATTATTCTACCACATTGTTAACCTAAATTGACTTAGCCAACCCTTCATTTGGGGGCTTTATAATAAAGAATTAAATTTCACCTAAACAGTGACCTGGCCATTGATGGCCCTTAGCTACTGGGAGATGGTCTCTCGGCCTCAGGTTGTCCTGGCTACAGGTGTCTGTTTAACTGGGGGGCTTGGGCCTCATCCAACAGCCTAGCAGTGTGATTTCTGATGGGCTTTGGACCAGGTGGTATCTTCTTTACCTCCTGGTAGGCTGGACACCAAAGGCATCAGCTTGGTTTCCAGGGAGGCTGAAGACGAATGCTCAGCCACTTGGGAAATCAGTCATGGCTATGGGATCCAATGAAAGCTCCAGACCCACAGGAAGCGAATCGAGTGGCCTTCCCTGGTTGGCCTCAGACTGAGACATGATCCTTTAAAAGCTAGCAGATAAGAGCAATGTTTAAAAGCTGTCAGGTGGCTAAATTGGGAGAGAGCATTTCAAGTGCGCTGTGCTCTCAGAAGAATAATAAGTCAAGGAACTGAAAACTCCTCCCAGTGTGGTTTCCCTTCATGTAGTAACACTTATTTCAAAACTTGCTAAGAATTTCTTCCCAGACTCTGCCCTGTCTCTTAAAGTCTGAGTGAGTTTTGCTCTGTGCTTATGTAGGGCTTCCACTTCCTCCTTCCTTGTTTGGGTCTTTTAGGGTTTTTTTTTCTGTCTCTATTTTTTCTCTCAAGATCTATGTTTGTCTTTACTCTCATGGGGAAAAAAAACTATTTAAATTTTAATTTCTGAAAAGTATGGTTTTTGTTTCCTATTTTAAATGAGTTAAGTTGGTACCCTATATTTCTTTCATTTCACAAGGGTTTCAGATATGATGGTTTATCATAGGATACAAGTAACCACATTTTGCCCTTTAAATTTAGAGAGCTGTGTTTAAACAAAACAAATAAGCAAACAAAAATAACAACAGACTTTCTGAGTAAAGCTAAAAGCCTCCCTCTCACATTCAGATCTCTCTGGCTTCTGTATTCAGCTAAGGGAAACTCTGCTTTTAAGAAATCCACATGGTTAGATCTTATCTCACAGTCAACTGATCAGTGACCTCGATTAGACAGACCAAGTCCTTTGTTCCATATGAAATGACCTCATCCCACAAGCATCCCCAGGAATGGAGACCAAGGGAGTCCCGTAGGGTTCGCTTACCCTAGGGCAGGCTTAGAAGCTGTGTATGGAGGGACCCTGAGATTAGAGTACCCAGGCTGGCTCAGTCTCACCAGAGGCTTCCAAGTGTGATACAGAAACCTCTAAGAGTCCCTGAGAGAGTCTGAGAGGTCAAAATTATTTTCACAGTGAAAATAAAATATAACTCATTTTTTCCATTCTTGGTTTCTTACCTGTGTACTGTGAAGCTTTCCAGTGGCTTCAGGATGTATGATGTCAGCACGGATCAACATTCAGCCCTCCAACACATCTGCTTGTGTGTATCTAACCAAGCAAGGGGCGAAAGCACTTAGGAAAAGAAATTTGTACCTTGATGAAGACTATAAGACCTTTGTTTCTAGGCATTATCCCCTGGACATAGTGTAACAACCACTCACTGTAGCATTTACATTGTATCAGGTATTAAAAGGGATGTACAGATGGTTTAAAGTGTGTGAGAACACCTGCCCAGGTCATATATGAAAATACTGCTTCATTTTATATAAGAGATTTGAGCATCCATCGGTCTTGTTATCTTTGGGGGCCCTTGAATCATCCCCCTGGAAATACAAAGGGATAAAATATATGAATGTAAGTACATGAAAAAATACAACTGTTTTCCATTGAAGACGTTAAAGATGTCTGCAAAGATGCAAATCATTTTTCTTGTTACTTTATTTGTTTCTTGTTTCTTATTTCGAAAAGCACAGTTGCTCTTCATAAATGTATTGTTTTTGGTAACAGGCAACAAATTTATCATTGCCAAATTTATCATTGATAATTAAATAAGTAGTGACTTAAATCCACTGAAAATAGATCTACTTGTAATCTAATTTCTAATACGGTTAATACTGATAAATACGAACATGTGGAAACAACAACTTCAGTATACAAAAGCTCTGAGTTTTGATGAATGAAGGGGTCCTAAGACTAGTACTGTCTGAGTACTGCTAACTGCAAGCAAAAGAAATGTTTTGAACAAAACCTACTAGGAGAAAATGTATTTTATTGTGTTATTTAATGTGAATACCTAGGCCTTCTTTTTCCTCGCCGTTGATATTATAGAAAAAAAGTCCATTAACTGACTTTTCCAGAAGAGCAGCTGAGTAGAGACTTCCTGACGTGAAGGGGCAGTAAGTAAAATGTCAAGACTAGGCGCCACTCTTCCTGGAAACTGCAGCCCCGAGTCCCAAGAGACAGCTGGGACTGAGTTTGGACCCGGTCAAGCTGCAAGTGCTACTGCTCTGAGGCCCTGGTAACCAGCAAAGAACATTCCTTTCTCAAGCACGGGCGCCTCCTAACAAAGTCTCAGGCTCATCCTTAGGTTGTGCGGTCCCTGTATGACCTTCACACTTAGCTGTTCTTCCTCTGTGATTACAATTTTAAAAATCTAAGAAATGATGGCTGTATGAGCCCTGCCTTGCCTCAGAAAGTCTACGGCTGCCGGTCTGCAATGAGGCCACCGCATGGCTCCAAGCCAGTGTCCCTGCTTATGTACCCTGTGTCCTTCAGCAAAGGTTTACCCTGTCCAAGCCTCCATGAAAACATACGCGTTCACTGGAAAGTGGTTATAAGCATTCAACAAAATAAGATGATGTAGGGGTAGTTCTCATCACAGCATCTCATCACACAATACTATCACTGTAATTATTATAAAAAGCATACATATGGCACAATCCCTCTCTTTATGTCCCCAAAGATGCTATTCCAGAGTGCGGAAATGTGTTCTTTGTATTTCCACAAAAGTGATAATACTAAGTCCACTTTTAGTAATACTAATACAATAATATTAAAAATTACTGCGCACCTGCTATGTGCCTGGCACTGGTATAAGCACATCACAGGGGTTCAGTCAGGTAATCCTCATAGCTTCACGAGAGAGGTAAGCAACACTGCTTCCTACTGTGAAACTGGATGGGGAAACTGAGGCACGGAGCAGCTGAAAACTCCTGGTGACATCTGCACAGCCAGTGATGGGGGCAGTGTGCCCACGATGGACTGCCCTCTCCTGCTCTGCTCACCCCACTGTGGCCAGGTTTGGTTTTACATTTTTCCCAGGTAGCAAAGACTCTGAGGTCAGGACATAAGCTTTCCATGTCCCTTAGCCTATAAAAAGCTGAAAGTGCCATAAAGAATATTTACTTCTGAGTAGTTGGCTCTATCTTCATGTTATAGTCAGGTTTTAGCTTAGGAGAGAAACCTGACTTTTAAAGTAATATATGTAGTTGACTCTATCAGTGACTATCAAGCCTGTTGGAAATTGTTCATACTTTTCTTCCACACTTTGTCCATTTTTTCCCCCACATCCTAAATCTGTTAATTTTATGGTTCAGATTTTAAAATGTCTTCTGAAGATTGTATGCTAAAGACTTGGTGGCCAGTCTCTGGTGTGTGGGAGATGGTGGAATCTTTAAGAGGCAGGCTGAAAATAGGAAGTGAGGTCATTGGGGGTGGGGCTTAGTGAGGTCAGGGGACTCTGCCACTTCCGGTATTCTGCTTCCAGTCACCACGAGGTGAGCAGCTTGGCTCTGCCACTCCCTTGCCATGCTGTTCTCCCCACACAAGCCTGAAGGCAGCAAAGCCTTGAACCTGGACTGAGGCCTCTGAGGCCAAGGGACAGAGGGACTCCTTCCTCCTTTAAGCTAACTCCTTTACACCAGGAGAAGCTGATGCAGTTATGATTCTGGTTTAGGGCCCCCTGAAGCTTGCTCTCCGCTCACCTCTCCTTTCACCTGATCTTCCAGGGCTCTTCTCTGCTACCTTTGCGTTTCCCATATCTGTTGAAACACATCATAGACAACTCCCAAACAATAGCTAGCATTTCTTCTGAGATAAACGCCTCTCTACCCATCCTTCAGGCAGGAAGGAAAACTTCATGTTTTCAGTTGCAGGAGAGCCATCTGAGAATGAGGACTCAACTCTCTTTGAATGAATACCACTCCCTTTTCAAACCTCTCTGGGAGAACTCAGTTACTGACAGTGTTCTTGAAGCGGTTTTGTTTTTCCAGTCCTTAAAAAGCAGCCCGGCTTGGTTACTTGTTTCTCAGCACTGAGACAAAATATCTGAGGCCAAAAATTAAGGAAGGAAAGGTTTGTTTAGCTCACAGTCTGTGGAAGTTTCAGTCCATACTCAGCTGGCTCCGAGGCAGGGTGGCACATGGCACAGGGCAAATGTTCATGGAGGTGGAAGATAGGAAAGCAAGGAGAACAAGGGGGAAGAGTGGCAGCAAGCAACCTCTTTCTCTCCCTTACATATATGCAAACAATCCACCCCAGGGCAGGTGTAGCACTCACACCCATAATCTCAGCATTGGATCATGGATCAATCATAAACTCTAAAACCCACCCCGTGACTGCATGAAGCTTTGGGGGGACATGCAGACAAAACCATAGCACAGCCTCTGCAGGTATGAGAATATAGCCTTCTTCTCCTAAAGCTTGTCCCTGGGGGCACTCCCAAAACAGTGTCCCAATGACCTGGATGTCCATTCATTTAGGAACAAGACCCCTTGTCATGTGATAGTGCCTAGAATGGGCAGTTTCTGCTTGGTCCAATAGTGTTACGCCATCTTTTTTTGATAGAAAGTCCATATCGGTTAAGCAGGTGATGGACAGAATCCTCTCCCTCTTTATTCCTCTGCTAATGGCATTGAGTTGTATCACTGTGACTTCAATAGTTAAATGTCTTCAGGCCCCCAGCTGGCTGGTCTGTGGACACAGGAATGGTATTGAGAATTATGATTTAGATAAAAAATGTGCCCAAAGACTCATGTGTTTGGAAGGTGAATGGAATATGGGGGCTGTAGCTGACGTGCTGCTCGGAGGTGGGATCTGCTCAGAAGAGGTGAGTCACTAGGGTGTGGTCAGAAAGAATGTGTCTCCCTTCTCTCCTGCTTCCTGGCTGCCATGGCAAGAGCAGCTTCCCATCACCCTGGCTCTTCCCCCAGGCCTTCCTGCCTTGAACCCAGCCCACTATGAACTGAAAACACAAACTCAAATCAACCTCCCCTCCTTTCAATTGAGGGAGGGGAGTATTTTGCCCCAGAAACAAGGAAAGTGATGAAGATCACGAGCAAACAGAAGCAGCAAAGACCCTTCCATTACCAACAGAAGGGTGGAGAATCTCGCATTTCCAGATGCTGTGCTAATGCTTGTCACTGCACACACTGTGGGACTCATCCTGGGAAAGGCTGCAGGTGCCAGGAGTCTTTTCTAGTCTTAAGCACTAGGCCAGACCTTACACTTACGCTCCCTTCTCGGGGGGAGGGGCTTTCTTCTCTCTGACCCCTTGGGCCCCTCATCATCCTGGGGATCCACTTTAGTTCCTTGCTCTTCTTTCCACACTCTCTCTCAGCCATTCATCTCCCAAAAATGTCCCACATGGGACCCTTTACTCTGTTTCCTCTGATCCCTCGGTTCAGAGATGGGCTCTGGAGATGAATGTGTCAGCCTGCTTGGTCCAGGCTGGACTTTCTCAAAGCAAGATCTGGCGACTCCTGGCTGTCTTGGAGCTGGTCAGTGCTGAAGAACAGCTCAAAGACACAATGTCCTTTTCTTCTCTGCCCTTTGCAGGTGTGTTACACTGTTGTGGCTGCAAATATTTTGTATTAGGTCAGTACTTTGTGTGGGAGTCATGTGTAAATCATACAAGATAATAATTTACAGTAGACATTTCCATTTCTTTACTGGGTGTTTAAAACTGCATACCATGTGTTTGAAATCTCCTTGTCCTCAAACTAAGAATGTTGGGTTAAAAAAAAAAAACCTTTATATTCCAAATAGAAAGTTCCCCACATACCTGTCAATTTGCTCTTCTATAATTTACTTCTCTGACAAACAGGTAGGCAAAAAATCAATTTTGTGTGGCTCCCAGCCATATTTCTTGATGAATTGGGTAAATATTTGCCTTCCTGCTTCAGAGAGATAGGAATAAAGTGTTGACATCAATGTATCATTTGCTTTCAATATGAATTTTTCAACTAAGTTTCAAAATGTGTTTTATTGAGGCAGGAAAGTTGCAGATTCTTTAGTAGAGCTCCAGCAGGTCTGGAGGTTTCTGTACCCTTGAGGGGAAAAGAAGAACATCTCCAGTATGATGAACAAAGAGTAAAATTTATGAGGAGTGAATTAATTATCCTCTATTAATGATAGTCACATTTATAGCTTTGCAAGGAGATTAGTTTTCGGGAAAGAGGTTACTTCCACTTTTCCCAGGCTCAAGCTTTGCTCCTTCATTTCTCCTCTGGAGGAAAAAACACCCCTCAGCGACCTGAGCAGAAAACTGGGTAACAGACCGTCTGAGAAGGCTTCATTCAACCAAACAGGAACAAACATGCTTACAGAAAATCCCTCTTGTTTGATGCTATGGTTCCGCTTGAGATTTTCCAAATTGAAGTTCTGAAAACAAGTGTGTTCCAGTCTCCCTCCTACAGAGCAGTAGTGCTTCCTTTTCCTAGAGATGTTTTCAGATCCGTGAAAATGGGAAATGTTTTCCCTCAATGGGCAATTCAATTGTCACCCAGCGTGTGGTCATTTTAGGCATCACAGTCTTCATAAATGGGGCATTCCAATCTTAAATGGCCTCAGGCATCATTGTGCACCAAATATGAGTGCCATGAAGTGAAAATGAGACTTAACTGTAGATCCAAAGTTGTGGATTCCAGCCCAGCCTCAGTCCTCAGTGAGCAGTGTTTCTGCAAAACAGTCTTTGTGGTTCAGCTCCCCACCTGTAAAGCAAAGGAGTGAGCGGACTGGCTCATCAAATGCACCAGAGCATGGGCTGTTCCTCTGGATCACCACACATGGCAGACATGGCCCACACCCACTGAGCCTGGGCCTGGAATGCGAGCTTTCTCAGCTAGAGATTTAACAGCTGAGTAGACTCAGTTTGCTTCAGTGTAATCCATTTATTACTACAAGGCTAAATATCATCAAAGAGCCTTTCAGTCCAGCATCCCCTTGTGTGCATTCACGTGTGTGTGTCTGTGTGTGTGCATGCGCGCATGCACTAGTGGAGTAAACCTTTCTACTCTGAGAAATTGTGAGTGTATTCTATAGGTCAATACAAAGAACAGTGCCAAAGTACAAGTAACCAAAACATTCTAGTTCTACAGATGTATGGATCAGGCTCCCTTTCTCATTTAAAAATTTGTTTTAACCTCGGAAAGTTAGCTTAAAAATACCTCAGTCTGGTAACTCAGAGATATTCCCAGCATCTTCTGTAGCAACTGTCTGAGAGTTCTTAAATCTGATTGCAGGTTGTGACTGTTTTATTGCCAAAGCCCTCAGATCTAGAGGAATAAAGAACCTTGTATTTTAGTTTCAGTGGTATTTAATTCTGTGGTGCTTTATTTTCAGTCTTTTTTCTCTCCTTGTAATGCTGAAGGAAAGACCACTTTCAAGTCAATTCTTCTGTCTGAAGCTTCCAGACCTTTACAATTACCCCAG
Source organism: Dinomys branickii (assembly GCA_004027595.1). Classification (NCBI taxonomy): domain Eukaryota; kingdom Metazoa; phylum Chordata; class Mammalia; order Rodentia; family Dinomyidae; genus Dinomys; species Dinomys branickii. The sequence continues at coordinate 162,587 of PVLD010000843.1, forward strand.
TACATCAGGCTAGAACAAGAGTGTCCACAGGTCCAAAATTTAAATCATAACTCAGACAATGAGTAAGGTCAGTAATGTCAGTGAAGTCAGGGTGCCTTTTAAATCCTTAGAGCAAGTTCTCTCAGAGGTGTAAGTTTCATGATAATTGAGACAAAAGAAAAAGAAATTAAGGAAAAATTCAGCCTAGATAGATATTAAATGGGTTCTTTTAGAAGAAGATGCTTCCTTAAATCTCTCTTTAATGCAGTAAAAGGTTATGGTACTGTTTGTGTACATGGTACCTACCATGTTAAGGAGGCAGAGAGATAAAGAATAGAGAGACCAAGACCTCAGGAAGCTCACAGTCTTCTAAGGTAGACAGAACAATTAATAGGACTATAACACAGCAAGAAGAATGTATCTTTCGGTGGAAGTTTACCAGGAGGCTCAAAGAGGGAGATATTCTCAAGGTGGGAGGGTCAGGTAGTTTCAAGGAAAATGAAAGAACTGAGCTTGACCTTGAAAAATGCATAAGCTCTCCAGGAATGAAAAAGAGGTCAAGAGTTTGGGGAATGATGGCGGTACCCGTGACTTGAAAGAGGAGATGGTGACGCCCAGTTGGGAGGACCATTTGCAGCCTAACTGGGAAACTATGCTGGTCTAAAGCAGGAAAGCGTTCACGAAAACCAAAAAGCAGGGTGGATACTGGAAAGAAAATGCCAAGGGAAGACTTCAGGACCACCGTCCATCGCAAGGATGAGAGGGAAGCGTCAAAGCAGGCGCCAGCCCAAGGCACTATGGGAAAGAAAGCTCTGCTACTACCAGAGCAGCTGAACCCAGAGAAAGTGGGACCCGTTACACATCCGGAGTTGGCGACTCTGGGAAAATATTTCCGGAAGAGAACGCTGGGGTTGTGTGCATAAGTAGATCTATCACAAAAAAAGCTTTGTAGCTTTTGCCTTAGTTCTTCTTTTGACTATATTTGACAAAGTGGTTTTTTTCTTTAGACATGTTTTTATTTTACAAATATAAATATTGGACTGGATCCTATGGTGTCCAATTAAAGATATCCAGTAAAAAATTTAATTTGTGGGCATTTCTGCATGAAAGTTTCTGGGTAATTTAACAAACTGAATAAAACCTTTGTTGCACGGCTAGTGGGATTTTATGTTCTTGTTCAAAGACAGCGATGCATTACTGCTGGTCCAGGTTTTCAGGGTCAGCGTTGGCCAGTGAAGATTTCTGCAAGTGGAATTTCTTAGCAGCTCAGAAAAAAAAAAAAAAAAGAAAAAAAAAAGAAAGGTGAACTTTAAAAGGCAATTAGTAATTATGAGAATTGAAAAACAAAGACTGAATAAATGGAAATTATTGTTAGTAGTTAAGTACTGAAGTAGACCACTGGGCATTGGGTTAAGATATTTATGAAAGAATAATACTGTGTCTAGTGTTTACCCAAACATAATGATGTTTTTGTGGCAATAACAGGACAATATTTACAGGAAATAATGGAAAATCTGTAGGTTAAGTTGAATGTTGTTGAAATTTAATGTTAAAATGAACAAACACGTAAGACAGATTTTCAAAAAACACATGATCATAACCTAGAATGGCGGAATTTTTTTTTTTGAGACAGGATCTTCCTATGTATCCAAGGTGGTCTCCAATTTGTAGAGATCCTGCTTGCCTCAGCCTCCCAAGTAGTGTGATTACAGGCAAATGCCACCATGCCTGGCCTTGAATGGAAGATTTTTAAAAGGTTTGTTACTCATGGGTGGACAATAAAATAAGAATATTTCATACTTCAAAGTTCTAAAGGTCAACTAAATTATACTAGTAATAGAAATCGTATTGTACACTTATGAAATATTTTTTAAACCATTAAGAAGTAAAAATATTATGTTTCCTGAGTTTTACATCTGCAATGACAAAGAGTTTTGAGTTATGAAAAGCTGAAAACATAAATTTCCATTTTAGGGATTGACTTAAAAGTGTGTGGAGAATTTTACTCAGGTGGTTGCTGAAGGAAAAAGAAATAAACCAGAGGACTCAGCCTATGGAGTTTCCTAGCAGGGGACAAACCCTTAGTCTTTCCCACCCACTACTGGCCACGGGATGGTTCAAAGTTTGTGTTTGAGTTCAGTGTTTGCCAAAAGGTGGAAAATTGGAGAGACTGAGATTATGCTTGGCCTTGTGACCCTCCTTAAACACTTTATCCCATTGCTGACTGAATGCTGCTAAAACGGGTTTCATGTTGATGAGATATCAGATGCAATATGCAGGAAACTTTCTTGAAACAACAGGGCAGCTTCCAGTACAAAATAAAATGGTGCTCTTCAGCAGAAAATCAAATTACTCTTGAATGTGAGGAGCCCACATTATTTTATTTGGAATGGACCATGATTTACTTGGTATAAACTCTTAGACAAACTCTTACAAAAAAGAGTAACCCACATTTTTGCTGTGCCACTTGTAAGTGGGATACATTCTTTTTTATTTTAAAATAAATGCTTTTCTAAGTGTAAAGAAACTGTGTTTGACCTGGGGCACACAGTGACAGCCCGATGCAATATAATTAATGAGAGCGAAGAAACAAAAGTGTGTGCATGAACATAAAGGTGTATGTACACATAATCCTGGAAGAAATGTCTTTCAGGATTATGTTCTGGCCATCATTGATCACAGTGTGCTGTCTGTCAATAACAAACATAGGCAGCTGCCACAACGCAGCACTCTTTTCAGAGTTCTTTAATTGCAACTTTGAAAAATGTGCAAGCAATTTTTAAAAGATTGCATGAAGCTAAATTTTGTGTTGTGAAATGGTTAAGATCACCATGTAGCCATCGTTATGATATTAAAATATCTTACAGTATTTTCTAGGCTAATGCTCATTTATCCCTTCTGATTCTATTAGAACATTCAGACAAGAGATGCGAAATTCATGGTTGTTTGTGAGTTTAAATATTCTCTAAAAACATTTATAGTAGCAGTTTCAGCTCTCTATAGATCAGTTTCTCCAAATTAAATCTACTTTATAGAATGATCTAAAAACTCTTATTACTCAAGAAAGGTTACGTACATTAGCATTCTATTAATAAGGCAAAATCTTAATCAAAACATTATTAATGATTTTGTTAAACTCAGGCAAGAAAAGCACTTTATGAATTAAATGCTTACTTTGTAAGTTATTTGTGTCTTTAGCTTATTAATTACCCACACTTAACCATCTCATCAGCAGAATTCTCTAGAGATGATCAATGGATAATCACTATAAGCCATCCTTGATGTTTTCTGTTTTAGTTAGTTGTTTCCTTAACTACTACTTAATATATACTTGACATTAGCATACTTTGATCTTGTCCTCATGAGAGTGATTTGGTCAAGCTTCATAATTGTAACTTATTTTGTTAACAGTTTGTTAGTGCAGTGGTCAGCTTCATATGTCAAGTTGGCTGGTCCATAGTCTGCAGTTATTCAATCAAATACTAACTTAAGTGTCCTCAAGTGTCCTGTTGATGTAATGTCCCTCCATAGCAAGGTGACTGTGAGTAAAGGAGATTATCCTAGAAAACCTGATGGACCAATTCTCCAACAGTGGCCAGATTCCCTAGAGCAGGACTGAGGTGTGTTGAGGAAGAGCTCTTAGCCCTTCCTGACTGCCTGCCCTGAGCACTTCGAACTTGCCTGCTGTTTTAAGTCCATCCTTGCTGCTATAGCGAAATGTCTGAAACTGACTCATATGCCAGTAATAGAAATGTATTTCCTCAGTTCTGGAGGTTGATAAGTCCAAGTTCGAAGCACTGGCAGTTTGGGTGTCTGCTAAGGGTATACTCTCTGCTTCCAAGATGGCGGTCTCTTGAATGTTGTGCCCTGACATGGCAGGGGGTGGTGTGGAACCCAGGGCAAAAGGTCTAGCACAAAACAATACATTTCTTTACAAATAGCATATTAGACTTTTGAAAATAATGCAGTCATTATTTCAACTACTAAGGGATTTATTTTTTCTGAGCTTGTATACAGATTTTTAGCCATGGCAGTAGGGCTTACAGATTAATAACTCTAACTTTGTAGTATACTTAAACAGTAATACCAGTAAAGATCCATATTGCAAAGTGTCTGTGAACACATCAGTAGCCTTAGTTGGCACAGTGGGTTGGAAGGGAGAGGGGTTTGGATTTTTGCTTCTATCAGCATTTGATACATAGTCTCAAATCTACAGGACCAAAAGAAAGAAAATTTAGAGAATCCTAGCTTTGAGTTTCTACCACCTGTAATTAGAGAACAAAAAGGAAACTTGTCTTGGGGGTTGAAACAAAAAGTAGTAAGGAGATGCATCATTTCAAGGAAAAAGGAAGTCAAACATTTTTAAGTAAAATTAGGGCGAAATTCAAAGTGACTAAAATTACCTGAATTACTCATCTTCCACCACACACTGTGGGGCTTCTCAAACTTCAGACCTTGATGTACAAGTCTGTTTACCCCAAATTATTGATTTTTGCATAGTATTGTAACTGACAGTATAATTATTTTTCTGTGCTTTTTTTTTTTTTTTGCATATGGATAGTTAACTGGGCAACATGGATTATTCCAGGAACTCACTGGGTCATATATTTAGTCATTCTTTCATTCATTTCCTTAACATTTACTGTGACAGACTGTTTCAGTCCGTTTCCTGTCATTGGCACAAAATACCCAGCACCCGCAACTTAAAGGAGACATTTATGTAGGCTCATGTTTCGGTGGATTCAGTCCATGGCCAGCTAGCTCCAAGGTAGAGCAGCATGGTAGAATGGCACGACGGAGGAAAGCTCCTCCCACCACAGTGGTCAGGAAGCAGAGCAAGAAGGGCAGAAAATACACCTGAGCCATAGCCCCGCTGAGCAGCCCTTTCGGACCAGGCCCCACTTCCAATCACAAGACTTTTGGAGGTAGTTTTAGATCTAAGCCACAAGAGAACCAAAAAGTTAGAATACGTAGCATATTCTCAAAACACAACTATGAGACCGTGAGCAGATTACATAATCTTTGATTTTAGTTTCCTTCGAAAGTGGAAATCTTCACACCCATCTTTCAGAGTTGTCACTAAAATTGAGTGAAATAATATCATTCAACTTAGCATGGCGTAGGGTACCTGACGTGTACTCAGTAAATAGTAGTTATTATTGACGTTGTTGTTAATTTAAAATTTTTGATTTTGTTAAAAATGTGTTCTTCATTCCCAAATAAATGACTGTGCTTTGGATTTGAAATTTTTTGTGAACTCTAAACTGTCTTAATACAGTTTTTATCAAATACAGAAATATAGGGAAAAGAATTGAGCTATTAACAGTAGATAGTAATTCTTTCCAAATGACATTAAAGTTGTATGCAAAATCTCAATGGGGTCAACACCTTACAGTCACAGTGTTTCTAAATTTACAGATTATTTAATTGCTTAGACTGTGAGCCACTCACGACCAGCGTGTGTTGTATTTGTTTCTAATACTGGCAGAAATCTGAGCACAGAGTAAAGAATAGGGTTATTGAATCTGCGTTGGTGTTGGCAGATTTCTCTTCAAAGTGGTTTGGGATGATTTGGAATAAGGCATTATAAAGGACGAAGATAATTTGTGATTTTCAAGGAGAACTAGAGAACATATTTTTATGAATTTCTGAAGAATTAATAGCTGGAAAAACTACTGTTGCTGTGAGAAGAAATGACAGTTTATTAAGGCACAGAGAGAAGTCATTCTCTGGGGATGAACTGAAATGTCAGCTTCTGGATCGTTTCAACAATGATAATCTAGAGGAAGTGGTTTCTAACAGGGACAACCTATACACTGGCACAAGGCTCAGCCACAGAGACCACAGAGGCAGCTGGTTTGGCCTACACTATGCATTCCAGATAAAAGAGGGTGGGAGGAAAAGACCCATTGCTCCAAAGATGTTTAGTATTTACAGAAAACATTTAATAATGTAGACTGAAGTTTGAAGAGGCTGTCGTTTCTCTAAAATATGTTTTTTTTTTTTTTGGCACCTTTGCTGAGACTTGGTTGACTGTAGATGCACGGGCATATTTTTGGAAACTCTTATTTTATTTATCTCTGTCTGTTTTTTATGAAAATACCATGTTGTTTTGGTGAGTATAGCTCTATAATATGTCTTGAAATCAGATTTGGTGATGCCTCCAGCTTTGTTCTTTCTGGTCAAGATTGTTTTGGCTACTTGGAGTCTTTTGTGCTTCTGTGTACTTTTAGTTCTAGTTTTGTGAAAAATACCACTGGTATTTTGATGGGAATGGAATTAAATCTGAAATCCACTTTGGATAGCATGGAAATTTTCAGCATATTAATTCTTCCTATCCATGAACATAGGGTGTTTTACCATCATTTTTTAATTTTAACTTCTTTTATTGGTATTTTGTAACTCTGTTAGTATTCCCATCACTAGGCACCCACAACATAAAGAAGAAAAGGTTTAATTTAGCTGACAGTTAGAACTGGGACCGCAGTTAACTGACTATGGTGGAATGTTATGGTGGAACAAGGATGGTGAAGTCATGACAGCTAGGAACCAGAGCAGGGGAAGAGTACTGGAGAGGACTGTGTTAAGGATCATACATCTATACAGTGATAACTTGGTTCACGAACTTAATTCTTTCTACATTGCAAACTGAATTGGATGAGAACCAAATCAAATTCAATGGGTAGGTTCAGTATTGACCTTGGGGAGTGACTTGTTTTGGTTCATGTCCAATTCGGTTCACAACCAGAATATGGAATGAATTAAGATGTGAAGCAAGGTATCACTGTAGTGTAAGGATACACTTATAGAATAGCAGAATCAATTAGGGGCCTGTGACCACAAGCTCCTGCCACTTGTCACGTAGCTAGCTTACTGCATTCTTTTAACCTTGACTGTTTAGGCCCAGCTGTTTGCCCTTAACAATGTGTGCGATCAAACTGATTGTGTCTGGCTTGTATTTTAAAAATATGCAATGATTCCAACTTGCTTTGAGGACTTCAAGGACAACATGTTTGGGGAAGACTGGCCCAGTCAAGGACACTTTGAACTCTACCTACCCTTCTCAGACTCCCTCCCTCCAAGAATGTTCCTGTACAATTCTACCTGACAATATATGGCATCATTCTTGTATTCTCTGTAACCAATCATGTAATAACCTGCTATCAGCTTTGTACTTCCCATTTGCAAACCGTATTTAAATTGAACTAAAACATGACTCTGGGCTGGTGATTTAAACCTCTGGATTGCCCAGCACACTAGCGAAATAAAAGTTGCCTTGTAACTCCTCAGTGAGGAGTCTTCTGTTTGGTTTGATATTGGTTTTCTGTAACAGTGGTACCCAATGTCGCATTTACATTATCCATTCAGATATGCCAACAGGCATGCTTTACTAATCTGCTAGGCATTTCTTATTCCAGTGAACTAGATAAACCGGGATTAATGATCACAATTTGTAATCAAAACACATGTTCTTCAATCACACTTAATCTTCAAATAAAGATGATAGCAATTTCATAATTTTGCATAGCATAATGTAACTATCCTGTGTACATCTGAAAACACAATAATCTCTCCCCAAAGTCTCAACAATTTCAGCATTTTTCAAAAGTCCAAGTCCAAGTCTCTTCTGAGACTGAGGGTAAACTCTTAGCTGTAAACCTGTGTAGAAATTTAAAAGCAAAAACCGCAAATTACATTATCCCAAGGTACAAAGGCACAGGGTGAGTATTTCTATTTTAAAAGGGAAAAATGGGGGCCTAGAAAAGACTAGGACCATAGCAAGACCAAAATCCAGCAGATCAAACATTGAATTCTTTAGCTCCATGTCTAGTATTTGGGGGGTACATGGTGGCAAAATATGAGTTCCGATAGGCTTGGGGTGCCCCCACCCCTATAACCTTGCCAGCTGTAGCCCACATGGCCTCTCTCTTGGGCTGACTGCACTCATGGCCTGCAGCTTCTCTTAGCTGATATTCCACATTCCTGTCATATCCAAGTTCCTGTGGTCTCTACAGTAACTTTGGTTTTATTCTTATAATTTCATGTACTACTCTCTGAGGGATACACTACCTACCCTCTCAGACCTTCCTCTGAAATCTGTGTGGAGCCCTCCCTGACTCCAGAATTCTTGCTTTCTGTATGTCTGTAAAACCAGCACCATTTGGACAATGCCAGAGTCTACTGCCAGTCAGAACAGTGGCCAGGCTCCCTTGAATTATGGCCGCAATAGCCTCTGAATACCTGGATGACTGTGAGTAGTGGAAAAAATCTAATGAAACAATTCTCGAGGAGATCCTGCTTGAGTAGGGAGATCCAGGCACGGTCTTCTCAAGTGAAAGATTCACACATCTATACCCCTGAGCCTGTGATTAGTGGGATCTTGCTGATTTCTTTCTTCCCTTCTTTCTCTCTCTATTTCTTTTTCTTTCTTTCTTTCTTTCTTTCTTTCTTTCTTTCTTTCTTTCTTTCTTTCTTTCTTTCTTTCTATCTATCTTTCTTTCTTTCTTTCTCTCTCTCTCTCTTTCCTTCCTTCCTTCCTTCCTTCCTTCCTTCCTTCCTTCCTTCCTTCCTTCCTTCCTTTCATTCAAGACAGCTGGCCTTGAGCTCATTCTGTAGCCCGAGCTGGACTTGGACTCAAGGCAGTCCTCCTCTCTTAGCCTCCTGAGTTCTGGGGTTATAAGTGTGCACCACCATGCTCAGAAATCTTGGTAATTTCTGAGATGCTCTCAACATGCTTTTCTTCTTGTCCCTGTAGAAAGTACTCGGTTTCTTTAGGTTTTTCTGTATATAGAGTCATATTACTTGCAAACAGCGATAACTTGATTTTCTCCAATCCTGTTTGCCTTTTATTTCTTTCTCTTGTCTAATTGCTCTGGCTACAACTTCTAGTACTAAATTAAATGAGAGTGGACATGCTTTTCTTATTCTTTTAAAAAATATTTTATTAGTATAAGTTTTCAGGACATAATGATGACATCCAATGTGGGGAATGGTATGTGTAAATAACACATACCCTCTCTCCCTGTTCCTTCCACCTCTTTGTTCTCTTCCTATCTACAAAAGCTCTCTTTCTCTCTCTGTGTGTTTCTTATTATCTATATTTTGCTCTCTCAATTATTTATACTTTGGATTTCTCATACAAGAGAAACAATTTTATATATATATATATATATTTAACAATGAGATATTTAAGCTTGTATGTCTGATTTTTTTCAGTTAGCATGGTCTCAAAGTGCCTCCATTTTCCTACAAATGACTCAAGTTCATCTTTCTTTATAGAAGAAACACTTTCCACATTTTCCCACTTAGTCTGATGTTGACTGTACGTCTGTCTTATACAGCCTTTATTATTCTGAGACATGACCTTACTAAACGTAATTTGTTCAAGGCTTTTCTCATGAAGCAATGGCGAATTTTATGGGGTGGTTTTTTTGCATCTACTGAGACAATTGTATGATTCTCATCATTCTGTGGATATGATGCATCGTATTTATTCATGACAAAGCCAACTTGATTGTGGTGTATGATCTTTTCATTATGCTGTTGAACTCGATTTGCTAGTGTTTTGTTGAGAATTTTTACATCTATAGTCATCAAGGATTTCATTGTAGGTTTTCTTTTTTGCTGCATCTTCATCTGGTTTTAGCAACAGGATAATTCTGGTCTCACAGAATGAATGGAAGGTTGTCTCACTTTCAACTGCATCAAATAGTTTGGGAAGAATTGCCATTCATTCTTTAAAGTTTAGTAAAATTCAGCAATAAAGCCCTCTGGTCTCCTGGCCCTTCTCAAGAAGGGCCCTGGCTCCAGCACCTGGGGTTCACTAGAGAGGATGTGAATTCCTTCTCTAAAGCGGGTCCCATGACTGTATTTTGGCTACTTAACTGGGTGGGCCGTAAGCCTACGAGGACAATAGAACCCCACATAGCAGGGTCGATGCCAGCATGTGACAAGGAAGAGCACCTGGGACTCTCCATTCACCCTCCCGCTCCAGGCTCTGGAGTCAGGGTGCAGATGCTGGGTATTTCATTTTTCTTTCTGTGCTGCTGTCCCAATCCCTGAATCACACAAACTCCCACTCTCGCTCCTGCTGATTTCCAGGTTCCTTCAATCAGTCTCCCCACTGTGTGGCTCCCGTTCCTCTCTGTAAGCAGGAGGCCAGGCTGAACACCTGTATTTGGCTGTTTCATTCTCCCAGCCTTTACTCTCATCCTCCACACAGCTTGTGCCCTGTTTTTATTTTACATACTCAGGGAACATATAAAACTAGTCAAAATATTTAAGGAAAACAATTCTGCCATGGCGAATTCCTGTTAATCACCTGCCTTCTGTCAAAAGCTAGTTTTCAGAAACGTGAAACCATAACTCCTGTATAAATCTAAAATACACATGCGGCACGGATGTTAACTCATGAGTTAATGAGAAGGCGGGGAAAATATTATACTAGTTCCAAGGCAAATCTCGAGAGCAGATATTTATACATAGACAAGAGCACTGCACTGGATTTGCTCAGAGATATAAAACCAGGTAATATAGTACACTAAAGTGGGAATGTTTGGAATAGTAATTTCTGCAAGATGGAAGTCAATGATATCTCTGCCAAACAAAGTTAATCTTCATTTCTGAGGATTAGAGTCACCTGTGTTACTTCTAGTCCCTACGTCTTTCAGCATGATAAAATGGAGAAAACTAGTGCCCTAGAGATTCCCTGGAGATTCAGCTATATCTCCTAGAGATCTAGCCTTCGACAGTGTCTACTAGACCGCACTCAGTGCTCTTTTGACAGGATAGTCAGATATGTGCTTCCATTTCAAAGTCTTTTGCTATCCCCTGACACTCCATTTCCACTGTAAGCAATAGCCATTCTTTAGGAACCAAACTGAAGCCTCATGAAGAAAATTTGAGCAACTGATTTAATATCTACCTTTCCTTCATTATGGATTATGTGTATATTAAATTCCAATTCAGTGCACACAACTAGATATTCAGAATCACACATATTTTAATTGTCTTTGTTGGGGTTAGCCAATGGGTCTCTGTTGCAGTCATTTGTACTTAGCCAGGTGACCGCAGCCACACCTAGATTCTATAAACTCACCAAGTGATCACTAGACTCAGGGGGACCCTGAGAAGGAACAGAACTCCTGTCAGAAATTCTGGTGCTGACATTGCTGTGGAAGTGTTTAGAGCCATGAATCGGCAGATGAGTGTGTGACTTTGATAATGTGTCAAAGTCCGAGCAAAGGCAAAAGCTAATTCCTGTGCCCCTCTGCTCTCGATCACCAGGGAACTGGAAAGGTGCAGGACCAGGCAAGACACATAGACCAAAGACCTGCCTGTTGGGTGTTCAAGGAGGAAATGCCAACCTGGGAGAATGCTCCTCCTCCTTCCTGCCCCACCCTGTCTGCTCTGTCTTCTTTCTTTCTCCCTTCCCTCCTCCCTGTGCCTCCCCCTTTCCCTTTCTATGTTCACTCCTCACCTCTAGCCTTTGCCTTCTAGCCTTACTAATGTGTCTTCCTTCTCTTAGGTGTGGCTAAGCCTTCATTTTCTTTCTTCTTTTTTTTCTGTCTTTTTAAGACAGGGTCTCGCTATGCAGTCCAGGCCGGCCTTGAGCACACTTTGTAGCCCAGGCTGGCCTCAAACTCACAACAATCCTCCTGCCTCAGCCTCCCAAGTGCTGGGATTACAGGCGTGCGCTACCACTCTCAGAAAGCCCTCATTTTCTGCATGGAGGATATCATCCCCTACTCCTGATATGTCTGTGTGAAGGCAGAGAGATACAGCGCATGGAAACGGTGGCATTTTAATGAATAGCCACACCAGTGTCACCTGTGACATGCTGCCTCTGTGTCTGTCAGAGTTTAAACTCTAAAACCTTAATGAAGATCTTGTTTCCCTCTGAGATATACATTTTCTTTTTCCCCTGAAGTTACCTATAACACTCTTCCTGTTAGCCTTGAATTTACAGGAATCAGACACTGCTAGGGCCTGGGACCTGGGGCCTTAGTTTTAAAGCTGCAGCAGACCCAGTGCAGGATGTCATAGTGTGAGCCCCAGAAGAAGGCAGAGGGATGTGCAGGAAGGCTTCCTGCTTAAAATGTTAGGAGAGGAGAGATGAGCTCCTCCAGGGGAGACTCCCAGAGGGCCAAGACTAAGGGAACAAGTGCCTGAGAGTGTGAGACTCCAGGCCTGAGTGTCAGGAGGAGGACACGGTTCCCAGAGCAAAGCCATGAACAGGAGAAATGGGGAAAGCGGGACAGACTGGGAGAATGAAGAGAGGACCGGTGGGCTGCAGGTAGTGTAGGAGAGGCCAGCCTGGGTCCATCCAAAGCATTTGGCCTCTGTCCTTAGCTAGATATTAAGCATGGGAACTGCGTCTGGAAGGTTGCACTGGAGAGGGACTTCTCCGGTGCTGGGAAAGATAGCTTGGGATTTCAGGCTCTGCTGTTGCCATCTTGAAATTCGTAATTTTTGAATGAGTGGTTTTTCATCCTGTTTCATTGCACCCCACAAAAGATGGGGAGAGACCTGTTTCCAGCAGTCTACAGGTGGAACCTTCAGACAATTCTTGAAGCCTGAGGGCAAAACAGCCTGAGAAACTTCTAAGCTTTTCCAAGATTAGCAAAGGAAGGTCACTAGGCTCTCTCCAAAGATGCCAGAAAGAGAGTCTCTCCTGAGGCCATGGACAGATTCTTCAGTGTCCTCCCCAGCTGCCCTGCTGTAGAACATCTGAACTGCAGCCCCAGTACATTTCAGCTTTGGGAGACAGGAGGAGGGCGTTTTTGACTTTGCAGAGACTTCAGGAAGAAGGTCCTTTGGGAAAGGTGAGGCCACCCGTCAGCTCCTGCTGGTGTCCTGCTTAGTCTCAGCTGTGTGGTTCTCAGCATGTTTATTCTCTGCTTCCCAGTGGCCAGTGGACAAGGCTAAATTTCTCACTTCCTCTAGGGAGGCTGGGGAGAGGCTTGGGGCACGGAGAGGAACTCATATTTATTGCTGTCCCCTGTGACTCCCTCCCCAGCCTCCGCCCCCTCCTGCAGCCACATGGCCCTCCGGCTTCTTCCTGCAGCCACCAGCACAGGCAGGCAGTGGCTCATCTCTGCTCTGGGCCCCACCCTCCACCTCTCCTCACCTCCTGGCTGTGCAGTTGAATGAGAACTGCTGAGGCTCACCTCACCTAGGAGGCTGGGTCAATCTGCAGTGCAGTGCGGGTTCAGACCTGGAGCTGTAAAGCCACGGGAGAGCGAGGTAGGCTTTGCTTTGTCTTGCTGCCTGGGGATAGAGCAGCTCTGACGTTCATGTGTGGGTCCATGCTGCACTTCCAGTTGGTGGCGTCTTCTCAGCTTGCAGAGATTCACAGACGGGTGAGAGTGTGGGGAAAAAGAGTGAGAGGGAGATGACCCGGGTGTTTTAAATGGATGTCTTTGCACGGAGGAGACCAGCAGCACAGCGCATAGAACACAAAGCTGGGTCTTGTCTTCTTTGGAGGACAAATCTCTTCCAAAGTTGTATCTTTTGACTTCTGCATGGGGAAAACAAGTTCGCCAAATGCCTTTGCTTTGCAAAAATGTAGATCTCTACCATGATTCTTTTTCATGCCTTTCTGACCTCCTTAGTGGAAAATGTGTTTAAGTGGATGGAGAGTAGCATAGGGTGCCTGTGGGTGACAAGTGGAAGAGAATGAGCTCTCAGTGCAGGGTTCTGGTGGAATTCCATGTTATTTTCCAGAATTTTCTAGGGAGCAGTTGCTCTTCCTGAGTTTTCCTGAGATTAAATGCAAATGTGTACACCAAGGATGACCAAGCAGGCTGATCCCATGTTCTCCATGGAGGGAATTGCCCACGGGGATGGGATGATTTTTGTCTGGCTGCTGCTGTTGGTCACCATTTCTTTGTAAACCAGGAGTGAGCTGGAACCCAGAGAAAGGTCAAGGCTTGTTCAACAGCACTGCAGATGGCTCTGGGTTTGTTGTTGTTGTTGTTTGCCTCTTGTATTTTTATTGTTTCATTTTAGCCTCAGCCAGCCTTTCCTCTGAGAAAAGTACTTCATGCTAACCTCATAAAAATCAACCTATTGCTGTCTATTGATTCTGTCTATGCACTGTGCTCCTCTGACTTGTTTAGTTGAGATGTTCATAATTCCTTGCCACTCACATATTTTACTTCAGGGTGCCCCCCACCCCCAACTCCCCACCCCATCTGCACCTCCCTACAGGGTTCCTCGGAAACACAGTTCCCGTTGTGTCTCACTGCATCTTTGGCACCTGCTGGTCACAGCTATGTTACCTGCAAATGTGGTCAGGCAACAGTCACATTAGGAGCTGGCTAGGGATAAACCTTCAACCCTCCCCTGAGCTTGTGCTTCTGTACTTTGTCCTGGTTCCTGGGAATCCCACTGCCTGATACAGTTTGGGAAGCTCTTGACAAGAGAGGGCGGATGAGGCTGCCCAGGTTGGCCCGTGTCACCTGCTGCCTCCGCGCTCGGCGCCTGTGCTGCCGTGCCACCCAGACATCTCATTTCCTTCTCCACCCCATTACCCATTACAGCCTGATCTGTGCCCTCCATCCCTCATCCGCCCCACCCCCGCACTAAGCACCCTGAGGTCTGTGACTTTACAGCACCTGGCACAGGGCTGCCGTGGGAGGCCCCGCACATTTGATGAGGATGTCTACCAGATTCCCATCTTGGACCCATCACTGGTCTTCAGTTGACAAACCCATAGCCCTTCCCCATGCCTGGTGATTAGCTCATGCTCTGTCTGTGTTGAATTTACAAACGCATGAGGGAACAGATTAGTGTGTGCCCTGTGCGAAGGATCTGGCGTTGTCAGACTGAGATCTAGAGCTTGAAGTTTTCTGTAGCTTCCCCACACACTCTTTTTGTTTTTTTTCCTGGGACTTTGCTGGAGTTAGTTTTTGACTGAATATTTTGAGCCCCCACCCTGCCATGCCTCTGGGAACCCGTGACACTGCTGTGACACCCCTGTCACAAGTGCTTCCCCATCAGGTCAGGGACCCCGTTCTTCACCAACCAGGTCAAGCTGAGTTCCTGAGCCCCTCCCACAGCAGCCTATTTGCTGGGCGCCAGGCCTGGGATGCTAAGGACACAGATGTGAGTCCTGTTTCCATGATTACGCTGGTAGAGGACTTTTGGCCCCTCAGTCTTGCTGCTCCCTACAAAACCATGAAGGAAAATTAAAGGAGGCTGATTGCTGATAAATGCCGGCATCAAGAGCTTGAGGCAGAGAGGTGAACCCGGATGACGCTGCTGTGGCTGAACCCTGCGGCTCCAAGCTTACGCCTCACTTGTAGCTCCTACCAGGAGGCACTAGTGCAGCCCCAGTCTTCTCAGCCTCAGTTTCTCAAGTGATGGACAAAACAGGGAACTGCAGGGAAAGGACGTCTTTGACTTCCCTGAGGAGAGAGAGGAGCCCAAGCCGCAGGAGCTCTGCAGTGACCAGCAGGGCAGTGCAGTTGGGAGCACAAGCAGCTCGGAGCAATGTTTCTTCCTCATGCCCTGGACTCAGCATGGTTCTCTGGTGCCTTCCTCCGCAGAGCACAGGCGGTGATGGCTCCCAGGCTTGGTGGTCCACAGCCCAGAGGAATCTGCTGGGTACTCGGTGTAGGTGCAGCTGGTTTTCAGTGGGTCTGCACCAGCCTGCAGCACCCTCTGCTTCTTGAAAGCAACCAGGAGAGGGTCAGCAGGCATTTGCCGGTGTGTGGGGAAGTCCAGGAGCCTGCAGATGTCACCAGTCCCTGCCTGGCCCTCGTACTGGTGAAGGCTCCCTTTCTGCTACATGTCGCTTTCCCTTGTCCCCCTACACTGCTCTGCTGTCCAGATTTTACCTTCAAGCCTTTATCGAGCTGGGTGGATCTCACTTGCTGCTGCTGTGCAGTGTGAGGGTAGCGAGGAGGAAACTCACGCTTCCCACCTGTTCTCCAGGAAAAGATAACACTGCTTAGGCCACTCAAGGGACCATGCTGGCTCCCTTCCGCCCGCTCTTCCTGCTGGCCCTCATCCAGAGCTTCCCATGGATACCTCCTAGGCACCCAGAATTCTTTTCCTTCCTGCTGGTCCTCCCTCTCTTCACCTCCGGGCTTCCTGGATGCCCACCCGGTCCTCTCTGGCCCCACAAAAGCAATGTGTTGCCGGTCATTTCCTAGCTGCTCAAATCCACTTTGATCTTCTTTAACAAGTGCAGGTGTCACAGCACAGTGGCATTAACATACACGAGGACAGGGTCTAGTGGGCTGCCACAGCGGATCTGAGACTACACTTAACCTCTTCCAAATTCAACACTTCTTTTTCAACTGGAGGCATGTGGTGGGCTAGACAGAAACAGACCTACTTTTAAATCCCCATATTTGTTACTTCTTCAAATAACTAATTGTGTCTTGCTAAATCTTAGTTTTATTTCTGGAAATGGGCATTAATACTTAGCACGCAAATGTAGAGAAGCTCAGTGGAGGTTAAGTGCCTAATGGATGGCTTTAAGAAATAATCAGATCTTTCAAGGCCTGGTGCTGTGTGCCTGTCATCTCAGTAGTCTGGGAGCCTGAAGTGGGGTCATCTCAAGTTCAAGCCCAACCTATTCAGCTTAGGGAGACCCTGCCTAAAAAATTTAAAAGTGGGCTGGGGATGTAGCTCAGTGTAAAGGCCCTGGGTTCAATATCCAGTATTCAAACAGGAAAAGAAAAGGAGGGGAGGAAGGAGAGGGGAGAGGAGAAGAGAGTACAGGAGAAGCCAGGAGAGGAGAAAATCTTGCAAAAACAGAGGCTGGCCAAGGTGGCGAAAATGATCACTCACAGAATATTTGAAGGGACATTCGGTAGTAGATGAAGGGTGTAGCACATGTAGTACACACAGTACAAGTACGTGCAGTACATGAAGGGTATTTCTAAACATTTAAAGCTTGCCCTGAGTGGGAAAAGAGAAAGTTACCAGACCCATGAGTGGAAATTATAGGGTAATGGATTCCAGTTCAATGCGTGGAAGAATTTACCCGCCACCAGAATTGTCTACAAGTGGTGAGCTCGTGTCATGGGGGACACCCTGTCCCTGGCCAGGCTCCAGCACCTTGCAAGAGGAGGGGCTGAGCATTCCCTGAGGGATGCCTGCGCTGGGTGGAGTCTGGGGAATGACCCGAGAAGTCCTTTCCCGCTCCTGAGGCTTCTGATGTCAGTGCCTAATCCAGGCTACAGACACACACACACACACACACACACACACACACACACACTTACACTCCAGTCCCCAGGCTGGGGTGACGAGAGCTGATTCTTAGTAGCCAGCCCTGCTATCTGCTGCACTGATTTTAAAATAGGATCTGCGCAATAATGGAGTAGGTTGGACTTCCAGGAAAAAGCCCGAAACGGGAACAATGAAGAGGGAAAAGTTCACTCCAAACCACTCTTCTTGGGTCACCCCGAACTGGACTGTGGCTTAGTCCTTGTGCTGCAAACACATTCCTGTTTGAGGGAGAACTGCCATGTTTTGGTACATTTTCAGCCAAACCGGGGGCAGAGAAATATCAGTCAGTCTCATAGTGCTGAGCCTGATGTCTTTGTGGAGGGACCGGGGGTATGTGCTCTTAACGGTGGAGAAATCCACACTGAAAAGTGAATGTAATGGCTCTGCTATCCTCTGATATCAAGGTCCTGGGGTGGGAAGCTGGACACGGGGAGAAGTGGACACTGCCTGTCTGTGCTGGGTCCTCGGCTCCTGTGTTTCACCCACCTTCTCTTCTGCTGTAATGGAATCTCGGTCATCCTGTCCTCTATGCCGCCGCAGACCCAGACAGGGCCTCCCAGAAGTCAGGGCTTAGCTGGGCAGGCCTGGCTGTCCCGGGCCCTGGTGACCTGTGTAGTCCAGGAGAGCTGTGCTCTCCTCTCCTGCAGACAATGGGCACTTTTTCAGCATAGCTTTACTTCCTTCCACCTCACTTTGAGATGCTGGGCCAGAAGCAATACCCTTTCAATAGATGGCAGGCATCAGCAATGCCTTTGATGGTCACAGCCTAATGGATCATGAAATGTTTTATTCTCCCGGTTTAGCTAGGCTTTCTCAAAAACAACATTGTGGGAGAAAAAATCCTTCTGAAATATACTCAACGGCACAGGGCAAAATCAGAGAAGCCCTTGCAGCCCAGCAGATTTATTTTTAGATGCGCCTCAGCCAGCTGGCATAGCAGAACAGCTGTCTAATGTCCAAAGCGGCCCTGGGAATTTCCTCTAACAAGGCCCAGCTTCCGCCCATTGTTGAGGCACAAAGGGCAGAGGGAAGGCCCGCGGGAGGCTGCTGTGGGCCCCACCTTGATGAAATCTGGAACCTGTCAGCCCTCCTGTCCTACAGTGGTCCTGAGGGCCAGAGTCAAGGAGCAGAGTTCCTGTTGCACTGGGCAGTTGCTGGTGATGAGGAGACATCAAAACTTGCTTCACCCCAATATCTCAGAAGCCTGCAGTGCCAGTCAGAAATGAAGGCCCCAATTTCTGTTTGGAGCAGAGACTCAGACCCTTGCTCGTGCTGTGACAGATTCTGCTACAGTCCAAGCACAAGGACCCATTTGAGAAACCTGGGTTGGATCGCAGTGAATGAAGGGTAAAGGTTTTAAGCATAGTTTAGCTCTTAAAAGTAAGCACAGAAGCACATACACACACCCAGCACATGCACACACCTAGTATGAGGGCCAGCATCTGGTCTCTGAAGTATCCACAGTGCTGCTCTTATCACAGGCCAAGTACTGACCTCTGATACATTGATCTACACAATGGATTCCATAGACTTCATGTTGTACTAGTTTGGGAATAAATAAGATACAATATGACAAGTAGTCAGACCTAAACCAAGCTTTGGGTTACGGTGCTGCAACTTGGTTCTAATAAGCTTTAAGCTCTTCCAAAGAGAGTACTAGTAAGAGATTGAGTGTTACATTCGCAGTTTGTTTGTAGCCACCGTAGAAAAGGAATGCACTTTGTCTTGTGGTTGGCGGGGACTCTGCTAATGTCAAGTGCTTCCCTCCTGGGCAAGGTCGCTGCGTCATTACTCAGAGTCAGCACGCTCAGGGTTACGTCAAGAGTCTCAGGTATGAATGGTGGTGCACACTGCCCCGTCCGGGACAAAGAGGACCTGCACATACCAACCCCAGCCAGGGCAGGGTCAGGATCCTCGGGCTCTGCCAGCAGGTGGATGCCCAGCCCCCTCTAGGCCCCAGATGCAGGAAATCATTTTCCAGCCCATTGGTGAGAATGTGAGAATGTCCACAAAAATGCTTTTATGGATTGTTTTGTTTGCAAGTGTTTATTATCAGACACCCCTCAGGAGTTCACGGGCCAGGTTGTGAATGTCCACCGCCAGGCCTGGGAATTTCCTTCCACAAGGGCTGTGCTTCCTTTCTTTGTTATTCCTCAAAGAACATGCTGAAGCATTGCTCGAGATCCTTACCTAACCCTTCTGCCTGCCCACAGTGTCTCCGCACTGCAGGAAAATCATTGCCAGCCACCTAGGAAGCAAAGATATTGGGATCTGAGTTGGGTGTGTGCATGTGTGTGTGTGTGTGTGTGTGTGCATTTCTGCTGGTGGAGGGGTCATAGGTAACAAAATATAAACCATTTCACTTGGAAAGCTTTTCACTCAGTGGTTTTTTTTGTTTTGCTTTGTCTTTTTGAGACAGCGTCTCACTATGCAGTTCAAGCTGGCCTTGTGCTCACTCTGTAGCCCAGGCTGGTCTCCAGCTTGCAACAATCCTCCTGTGTCAGCCTCCCAAGTGCTGGGATTACAGGTGTGCACCAGCATGCCCAGGCCTTTCATTCAGTACATATATGTACTTACTGCTGGTCAGACCAGACACGACTTCTGCTTTCTCTACTATCATGTGCATTCTATGGAAGATCCTGAGCACTAGGCACAGCCTTCTGGAATCATAGCTGCTTTTCCCCTGTAGTGTTTGCTTATTGGCTCTAGCAGGGCTGAGAAGAATTGAAAGCTTTTTCAATTAACTAAGAATTAATCATTGAGTGTAATTGGCAAGGCAGAGCTACTGAGCACCAAGGGAAGGCAGAAGTTCTATCTGTAAGAAATTCCAGAGCATGCGATGTATTCACACGCACATGCACACACACATGCACATGCATGTTAGTGCTTTGTGAGACAGCAAAGGAGCGAGTAATGGAACAGGCTAAGGATAGGAAAGGTGAGATGACGGTCATGAGCCCTCATCCAGCCTCAGACTCTTGAGTGAGGTGCATCTCTTCAGAGACAGTCTCATGGTGGCTTCTCTAGCTGCAAAGTCCAGGCAACAGTGCCTTGTGTGCTCACATGTACATACATATGTACACATGTATGCACACATACATGCATGCACACACAATACACATGTATGCACATCTACACACATGCACGGAGCCTGTTCTCAGAGGCAGACTTGCTGTCTGGTGGAAAGGGTGCCCGCTGCCTGCTTCCCGCCCACTCCGCAACAGCCTCAGCCTGGATCTTGTCTCACGGTCCCTGCGCTGCGGAGACACCAGGGCGTTAGGCCTCCGCAGCTCTGCTCCTCGTACCTGACTCCGGCTGCTCTCTATCCCCTTCCCTTGTCAGAGAGCTCTTGAGAGACCCATGGATGTCCCCGTCTTCCTGCCATCGTCAGGCTACCTACCCTGTCCCATGTCCCCTCCTCTAGGATGCCTCTGTCACATCCTGCTGAGCTTCCCTGTGGCCTCTTTGCACTGTCACAGCCTTCAGCGCTGCTGACTGTGACCTCTGGTCTCATCCTAGTCTCTGGGATACAGCAGAGGTCAGGCTTTCCTCCGCCTTCCCTGGCCGTGATGTCTCAGTTTACCATGTAGATCTCTTTCTCTGCTGCTGCCTCAATCTTCTGATGGCCCCAATGGGGACAACTCCTCTCCTCCGTCCTGCACATCCTGTGGCTGACACTTTTTCCAGTCTGGAGCCTTGCTTCTTGCTCCTCTGTTGAGCTAGCAACCATTCTTTAGAGCCCATTCTACCTGTCAGCTTCCTCTAGACAGCTTCCTCCTTCTTTGCCCTCCCCACCTCATGCAGAGCAGCTCTGTTGTGCAGGTCCTGGGGACCTGACTTGAGGCTCCAGGCAGTGTTCATGTGAGCTGCTGTCTTCAGCCACAGGGACACCTCATGTCACCTCTCTGTTCCTAGCTCTGGGCACAGAGCCTCACACTGTGGGTTTCAGTAAGTGTTTGATTAAATGTCAGGAATGTAAAACCACCACTTCACCAGTGACTTCTCTTACCTTGTTTCCTGATGGATGGATGGGTGAGCAAATTTTAATTTTAATATCATTTTTTAAAAATTTAAACAACTCTGCTCAGACTACTAGTAAATTTCGCCTTTCCTTCAATTCAACAATCATGATGCTGAGCAGTCCCCATCTGAATTTTCAACCCTTGTGTGAAAGCAGCAGTGAAAGACAGCTCACACTTCATGGCACATTTAATTTGCACTCTGGGAAAATTTTTGAAGGAGATGTGAGTGGTGGTGAATTTACCTTCCCTGGGGTCCCAGACATATATGAGTTTGAGCCCACCACTTCATGATGGGTGGGAGGGGAGTTCAAGTAGATTTTTCTACATTTGCCTATTTTTCTATCAGAGCATGGGGTTGATTCCCTGAGGTGTCCAAGGGAGAACTTGGTGAACATAGAGAATGGCCCTGAACACAGAGGCAATAGGGTCCACCTAACTTCCTGTCCCCAGCAATACTACAGGCACGGCCAGGTCCTCAAGCACAGAGGAATCCCAAACTCTGGGTGGCAGACGGGATCTACACTCACTGTAGGGCCATCAGAGAAAGTACATGGTCCACTATTTGTTTTGGAAAACCTAATTTTTTCCAGATCTGTGCTCTGGGCTTCTGTAATAATGCCTATAGTTATTTTAGTCCATGAAAACTGGGACATGTAAGGTACTAAAGATGCAAAGCAGGGTTGTCCAGAAGTGTTGTCCACTGTGCCCAAGAAGGTGGGGCAGGGAAGGAAGGGGCGGGGCTGCAGAACCCAGGTTTCTAGCACTTCTGGCATGTGAGACATATGGACTTGAGCCTAAGAAACAGTATTTAGAAAATACTCGGAGATCTGTTGAGAGAAGTGTTCACCTGTCTGGCAGATGGAACATAGCCCACGCTCCTCCAGGAGGGCTAAGGCCAGGCCATCTTTGTGAGCATGTTCTCCCTGCTGAGCTGACGGCCCACATGGAGACCCCACATCCGGAAGAGAACCCTGCAATCTTGCACCACTCTTGGCACTGTGGTCTGTGCCATGTGTTCATATGAGATAACTGATCACTATCTCTATTCTACAGATGAGAAAGGTTAAGTAACTTACCCAGATTAGATTCCCACAGGAGCACTCAGGGGGACCAGCACTCCCACTCCAGCCGTTAGGACCATGGCACAGGCTCTCGCTTCTCCTGGACCTCTAACAGGTGCCACCTCCTGGATTCATTCATACAATCACTGATCCCAAACCACTACTCCACAAGGTGGCAAGAAGCAGGAGCTGAGCCCGCAGCAGGTGACAAAGGAGGGCCTGGGGCTGGGGGTTGCGCAGTCACAGGAGGACAAAGAAGCTGCAGAGGTGCCCTCCAAGTCAGTTCAGCAAGCCTGATGGGGGATGGGGAGCTGTTCACATGCCAGACAGAGCCAAAGAGGCTTCTTGTGGGGATGATCTTGAAGTGGGCTCTGAAAGACAGTGCAGCGGAGGAAGCAGGGGGAAGCAGGCAGCTGCAGGAAAGGGTGGAGGAAGGAGGGAGGAGGACTGAGCTGGATGGTGGTAATCACTTCACAAGCGGCACATCAGATGGTCACTTCTACCCCTGTCAGTTATGTCTCAAGAAAGCTGGGAGAAGGAAGAGAGGAGCAGGAGATGCATGGCTGGGTATGGAGGTAGAAGCTTTAATGACAAGGGCTGTTGGCCGTAAAGAATTGTGTCTTCTTTAGGGAGGAGGAGTGGCTCGCCCTGGACCAACCCAAGCTCTCCTCTCCCTGCCTGTGTTGGTCACTCCCGATGTCTCAGAGGGTCTGACTCAGCTACCCTCAGCCTGTGGAACAGGCATCCGTGTTTTTTCAGGGAACCACCAGCATAAATAATGATCACCATTAATCTCAGTGGTTCCTGAATTTCATGTGCAGGAGAAGCTCCTGGAGAGTCTGTGTTCAAAACCAGGCTCTTAGGCCTTGGTCCTGCAGGTTCAGATCTTGGAGCTTGGGATGGGTTCCCAAGTTTCCTGGTGGTGCTGATGACACTTGTGGGGCCACATTACATTGTGTGAAGCCAGAATGGCAGTGTTCTGAGGCCAAACTAACACAGGAAACATCCCAGGAAGGAAATCACTAAATCCCTTCTCTTCCTTGCTCTCTGTTCCTGTCTTACTTTCAAACATCTCTGTAATTTAAGAAAATCCAACCCCAGCATCCTTGCTAGCTCTGATCCACTGGAGTCTGGGAGGGCCAAAGTAGGGTGAGCTGCAGGGTGCTCTGGAATTTTAAAAATCAGTCCTCTGAAACATCTATTTGCAAAGCAGGAAGTCACTTTTGGCCCAAAACAAATACTCAAGTCGAGTGCTCACCCTTGGAGGGCCCGGGGCTGCAACTTGTGCACAATTTCTCCAAATTCTAGAGCAGGGCAACTCCGAGTCTACAGGAAAGGGGAGACCTCTGTCTCTGAGGATGCTCAGCCAGCAAAGACCAAAGTGTATCCTGAGGGTTGTTATTTCCTCCTTAGTAGATAAGGCAGGAAGAGCCTGGGAAATCCAAAGCACCTCCAATCAGAGAGGACTCGGGTGGAGAGGGAAGGAGAGGTCCTGTGCATTGCTTTTCATCTTTGTATAAAAACAACAACAAAAAAAAAAAACAAATCCCTCTCAAAAGTAACTACCTTGTCTAGTGACATGGTCACAAACCAAATTTTTCACACTCAAGAGGTAGAAGATAAGGACTAATGTGAAAAATAGCAAGTGGCAGAATTGATATTTTTTAGCACAAGCAAGTGGGGAGTCAGAGTGAGGCTCACAGGAGTTGCAAAGGGGGGAACATTCACACACACACACACACACACACACACACACACACACACACAGGTTCCTGTGCTACTTGCTTGCCACCCCAGTAGCTAAAATCCAAACACTGCCTAGAAGGTCTGTGCAAAGCAGATTACATTTCCACCCTCTGTTTCATATGGGAGAAAGGGAGCTAGGGGGATGCTTGAAGATTTTGAATGACCACACAATCTTTTGCCACTAGAGTACCAGCAACATTCGTTAGCTGGAGCCTCCCATTCCATAACCTTGTAAGCCTTACTGAAAGTCACTTTTGAGTTTTGAAACAATGAACTTAAGGGAAGTTGCTAAAAATAGTTGAAATTAACAGTGATTACATAAAAAGGAAATAAATAAAAATGACTTTCATTGAGCCCAAGAAACAATAAACTTTTCCTAACTTGCTCTTTGCCCTTTTTTAATGTTTTCAGAGGGATTTTGCTGTAGTTGAAATCATCCAAATACACAGACTTGGTTGTTTGTTTACTAGGTTTTCCCACAAGGCCCCAGTCCTTTAGCTAGAACCCTCTACTTCTCTCCACACTGTTGTTTTCCAATCCAGTCTTGCCCTGGCCTGTTCTCACTCTGGAAGACCCCAGACAGCCTCCCTGTGGGTCTTGGTAGAGCAAGATTCTTACCCCCACAGATAGATGACAGTCATTGACTAAAGAAGGAAGCAGTGCATCTTGGGAGCTTTGGCTTGGAGACAGAAGGATGGGAAGAATGAGCAAAGGGCACATTCTGGGGAGCAGGCAGTGCACCCAGGAGCATTTTGCAGAAGGCCGACGTGCAGGCTGGTGTTACTCTGAGCTTGCTTTGCACATGAGTCATGGGGACAGTGTGCTGCTGCTGATGGTGGGACACTGGGGAGGAGGTGACAGGCTACTCTGCAGGGGCAAAAGGTGGAGGTAAGGGAGAAGGTGTCAGAGGAATCTGGCAAGATCTGTGGCTGTGGGTGAAGGGGGTCTCCCAGGACCTGAGGCTGAGGGTGAAGGGACGCAGCCCCACACAAATTGCAGCCTGGTCACAGGGAAGGAAAGTAAACACCCTCCCCATTCGTTTCCATTCCACAATCTTCTGCTGGGATTCCCCACTCTCCCTCCTCCCTACTCCCTTCCCCAGAGGACCAGGGGGTGCAGGCTGTGGTGTTATTGGGGATGGACCTGGAGGGGAAACTGAGGTTAGCTGGATCCTCTCCCAGTTGGAATGCACCCTCCTATATAGTTACTTACTTACCGCGTGGCCCCAGGTCCGGGGCAGGTCTGTCGTGTGGACCTGCACTCAGGACTTGGTGATGGAATGCGAGTGTGCGTGACTTGGCAGAGAAGCCCCCTGGGCTCTGTGATGTAAGCTCACCTCTCATCCCTATTATCATACTGAGCCAGATTCAGCCCTGTGCATGATGTAAGCAGATCTGGAAGAAAAGAATGAGAAGATCGTAGCTAGCATTAAGATCGCACGTATGTTGTACCACAGCACTTGTTTTATAGATTTCTAAAGCATGACGTAGGAGCTGGTGGATTTTGCTAACAGTAGGTGGACCAGGAGCCAGGACCTCAGGCTGTGAGCATTTGCAGGTCAACACGCTGGTATCCATGGCAGTTTCAACCTGTAGCCAGCAAAGAGGCCACGGACATGAGGCAGCTCAGGACTCCACCCCAGTCTCCAGTCTGTAGATGTGGACAGCAGTGGTTCCTCCCTTTGCTGGATTCTATAGGAGCCCACAGGAAACATTGCCCTCAGGGCTGTCCTTTGCACAGGATAGGGCTCAGCTGCAGGGAGGGAGGAGAGTGTTCCCCAGGCGTCTGCTCCCCAGCTGGCTGGCATGTTCATCACATTCCTGATTAGGAAGAGGGTCAGGAGGTAACAGGACAGCCTGTCCCAGGGGGCCTGCTTCACCCTTGTACCCCACCAAGGTTTCCTGCTTCCTTCCTTCAGGAGCAGGCAGAGCTAGAGCTGGCTTCCTTCTGACCCCAGGTCAGCACTGCACACCACACATTTTTCGGGGAGGGCTGGAACTGTACTGGCAGAGATCTGTGTGTGTCTTCCTTCCCCTGCTTGGGAGGTGTTTCCAGATGAGGCAAGTAGGGAGTTTAGGGAAGGTCAGAAGCAAGGTTAGCTTTCCCTGGAGAAGGAGGGACCCTTACAGCCTTGCTTTTCTCTCTCCATTTCTATTTGGCATTTACAATTCCTTTCTTCACCACCATTGGTCCCTCAAAGGACTGGTCCAATTTTAGTATATCCACTAATGTGGATAAGCTCCTAGAGAGAGACTGGCTACCTCTAAGACCATGAAGTGCTCATGACACACAAAGGCAGGGGAGAGAGGGGCCCCAGGTGCAGGCACGAGGTGGTCCACGATCTCCAGCGGGTTTAAAATCAATAACAAAACTAAGAGTCTACTTTAAAAATTGGTGGCAATGCTAGATAATGTCAGTGATAAAAATATCTCTTCGTTGGGCTAAATTCTGAACAGTCACTGCTGATACAGGTGAACTGCCATAACATAAACTCCTGATTAACTCCTTTTTATCTTATATTTCAGTAAAACATTAATTCAGAAATTGTTACAGAAGAGCTCCTGATACATAGGGACTCAGCCACACCTGTTGAAGTATGAGTCCCCACTACCAGAGCCTTCTAAGTTTGTCCAGTGTCGCTCCTGTCTTTGGGATGTCAAATTCCTGCATTTCCAAAAGTACATTAAAAAAATAAGCAATGCCAGCAGAGGGGCTGTAAAGACAAAGAAATGGGAGAGTGGCTTTAATTCTGCAATTCTCTGTTACTTCATAAAGTATTTGAGTTTAAACTTTAAAACTTGGAGGGTACAAACTTCAGGGTAGTATTTTCATTTGGCAACCACAGCTATTAATACTTAAGCATTTCATTGGATTTTAACAACTTTTAAAGTAAAATGTTTTCCTTCTTGTTTAATGGTTCTAAACCTAAAGAATTAGTCAAGAGAAACAAAGATTATTACTACTAGTAATGTTTTCTAATAAAGGATGAGTGGGGTGGTGGTTACTGTGGAGGTCCAACTTGATTGACTTTGGAATTGGCTGAGCACATTTCTAGGTGTGTCTGGGTGGTCACAGAGGCTGGCTTTGGGTCTATGTCCAGTCCCTTGACCCTTCCAATCTAGCACATTTCCCCTGCTCTGCTTTCTGGCTACCACGAACTAAGCAGCTTTATTCTGTAGTGCCTTTCCGTCATGATGTCTTTGCCTTGAAACCTGCCATCTATGGACTGGAACCATAAACAAAGTGAAATCCTCCCCTTTTAAATGGTGGGTGTTAGGTATTGTGTCCCAGTAATGGAAAAGGGACTGACACAGGAAATTAGTGCCAAGAGTGAAGCCATTGATGCCAATTATCTGCCCGGGTGTAATACACATGCCATCTATAAACTCCTCCCGTACACTTGTACCATGTAGATGATGCCAACATCTGCTTTCAGCAGAAGCAGCTGCAGGGCCCCTTTGGACCATGGCTAATGCAGCCTCTGATGGCTGAGCACACTGAAATGAATCCCGGGAAACCAATTTCCTAAATGGACCTCCTTGATCATAGGTCCCAAGGGGTCTTCTGAAACGAAAGTTTTACACTTTGACACCTTAAATCTGGAACTACTGAGACTTTGAGAAAGGAGTGTCTGTGTTCCCAGCTGTGTGCAGGTTAAGTGCATTATGTTAAGTGCAATTGCAACTTGCTACTGTCTTTATTTAGAGATTAAGTATGATTTAAAGAGATATGTTTGGGTAGCAAGTTGAAAAGGGGTGGGATGTGGCAGTTAGGGAGGAGTTTCAAATTGATTCATTTTGGGATCTTCCCCAGGGACTGGTGCAGCATCCTTCTAGGTGTGTCTGAGTGGGCTGAGAAGATGTATCTTTGGGCGCTTTGTCTGGTTCTTGGTCCTTCTGCTCCAGCTCTTTTCTTGTGCTCTGCTTCCTGGCCACCACGAACCAAGTAGCGTTGTTCTGCCACACTGTTCCACCATCATATCATTGCTTTGGAACCAGCCAACTACAGACTGGAATCATGAGCAAGTTAAAACTCCCCTCCCTTGTGCTGTAGGTGTCAGGTATTGTGTGCAGTGATAGGAAAGTGATGAACATAGAGGATTATTAAAGGATCTAGTGTAGGTGTCACAAATGTATATTTCTGTGGTCCAGAGTTATGTGTGCAGGCTGCTGTCTTCCTCCAAGGCACAATGTAGAGAAGTGTGAGGGTGCCCACGAGAGAGAGAGAGAGAGAGTGTGTGTGTGTGTGTGTGTGAGTAAATTCAGGGAGTGTGTATGCTCTAAGTCACTGCATGATTCTCAGAGACATATGACTTTAACCTAGAATTATACTTACATTGTGCTCCTGTGAGTGCACATGAAAAATCCCAGGACAGAAGCCCGATGTGTAAGGTGATTGGGGCGCTTGGGACCATCTGGGAGCATTTCTAATTTACAATAGGATGTGATTCAAGAACCAGAGCTTATTCATAACTCTGCTTATTTTTAACGAGAGCCCAGCAGTCCAAATGAATCATCCCAGACTAAGACACACAGCATACACTGCTATATAAAACACAAGCTCCTTAATGGTCTTAATATAAATGGAAGATTGAACAATTTGAGGAATTTAGGAAGAGACTAAAAATATGTATGGCTTTCACTCTCTCAATGTTTGAAGTCAGATGAGGGAAGACAGAGGTGGGTGGCCCGGAATAATCATGTAACTGTTGATCTGTAGCTGTGTTTGTGCATTGTTTTTGTGGTCCAAAAATAGTTTCGAGATTCTGAGAGGCAGACTGATACCTGAAAGGCAGTGTAATTAGGGATGGACTTGACTTGGAACC
This sequence comes from Dinomys branickii, assembly GCA_004027595.1. Taxonomy (NCBI): domain Eukaryota; kingdom Metazoa; phylum Chordata; class Mammalia; order Rodentia; family Dinomyidae; genus Dinomys; species Dinomys branickii. The sequence goes on from PVLD010000843.1 coordinate 191,467, forward strand.
CAGAGCCCATGTTGTGCTGAGGAAGGCTGCTGGAGCTGTGCAGAGCTGGGCAATGTTCATAGGGCAAGTTGCCCACTTATACAACACGGGGCATTTCAAAGAGCAATACCAGCACCATTTCCTCTCCATGTCTGACCTTCTCTGAAAACCTCAAAGACCACAGAGCAGGATTCAAGCAATTCATTTTCGTGTTTCCCAGCCAGATGTCCAGGCCATTGAGAAGGTCAGGTTATCCCTTGTGGTTGGCAGGGATGGTACTCAGTGGACGTACGCAGCACACATCCCTGCCCTCTTGCTTGGTGGCCACTCTGTAAGGCAGGCAAGGTAAGGATAGGCTGATTGGGTCTGGAATTTGTGATCTCTAGTTTTCTAGGTTGATTATTTTCCAGCTGGTCTTATTTGGGAGAAAACACTGTAAAACATTTTTCCTTCCAAGAAACTGGGGAGGAGGAAGTGTTTGTGAGGGTAGGGGACCCTGGGATGTGAATGGTGGGACAACAGAGGATCTAAACTCGGATTCTAGCCCTGATGCTGATGGGGGTTGGGACCTTGGCTAAGCTTCTGCAACATCCCCCTGCAAAGCCGACCATGCCCCACTGTTACCTTAAAATCCTTTGACTTAACATCCCTCCTGGTGTGAGGGAATCATCATATTTGTCTGGTAGTTTGGGTGACATGGCTCTTCAGTCCGCTTGTCACATTGTCATCTTGCAGAAGAAATTATCTCTGTGACGAAAGGCTATGTTTTGGGGTCATGGGAAATGCAGAGGCCCCCAAATCAGCACAGAGGGTGGAGTCTGGCCAGAGATCGCCCCATGAGGACCAGGCAGTGTAGGCCAAATCCAGATGCATGCTGGTCAGCCTTGCTGTGCCCTGCAGACACAGTACCTGCCCCGGCAAGCACCTGTTCCAGGATGCAGGCTGAGAGTCAGAGGGCCCAAGGGCTGGTCCCCCAGGGGCATAATGGCAGAGAAGAAGTGTGGCTTCCTTCTGTGGAGATTCCCTTCCAAGCCAGGGACCTTACACATCAAGATCTGCTCCATGACAAGGGAGTTTGGAGGAGGAGCCCATGACAGTTTTGGTCAGTGAGCAGCTCTGACACCACATGTATCACTGCAGGCATGGGGTAGCAGTAAGGTCTTCCTTCTGCTTGAGAATAGAGGGCAGACTTTGAAGGGTAGCTTCAATCTTCCCCAGGAAAGGACTGAGAAGGGTCAAGAGGGGGCTGTTGCTGATACCTTGAGTGTCCCTCTTCCAGGAAGACAGGGAGAAGAGGAAAGTCCAAAACCAGGCTCCACCTGGAGAATTCTTGGAATTTCTGGCACAGTCTGTGGCCACCATGAGGGCATGAGACGTGGTGGGAAGGACCTAGCAAATGTGGGAAGCTGGCATGAAGGACAGGAGCTTTAGCCTTCCACATAAAACCCCGTGGGCTCCTGATGGGTGGGAACACAGAGAAGGGGTCTTGACACCTCTCACAGGTGCCCAGCAAGGTGACACTGAAGTAAACACAACCTGAGATAGGGTGTAGCTGGGACCAGTTGTCCAATCCCATTTGTGGAGAGAGGCTCTGCCAAAACACACACATGGCAGATGAGAATAAGACCATGTGTATACTCTAAGGCTGCCCAATTATTTGTCGGTTCCTTCCTTGCATAAGGACAGGTCTGAACCAGAGAAGAATTTCCCTGGCCTCCATACAGAAATTCTAAAAAGAATCTGACCCCAGGCTACATTGGGTCAGAAAGGTTACCAGCATCTAGTTTTGGATTCACAAGAAAAGCCGGGCTTGCCCTACCAGGACGCAGGTGTGGAGGGTTTTCTGTGCTGACTCACTGTGTACGTTTCTGTATGTAATGCTCCAGGGCTGTGACATGACTGTTGTGAATGTACCTGTGCATTCCTCTTCAAACACTCTCTCTATGAATCACACAGAGCCTCTGCCCTGGGGAGCTGGTGCTTGGGAGGGGGCCGCTAGCTGGAGCTGCCCCAGCTGCAGAAGTGATGTGTGACCTGGTTACCATGATTTGAGGAACTCATATGAACATTACAATGTCCTTGGCTTCATCTGGGGATTCTTCCCAGTTGACACTTATTGTGCAGGTGATCTCCTCTAATTTTGGTATAAATTCTTGTGCTAGTAACTTCAACATATAAGTCTCTACCATACGCCTGTCACTTGAACTCCATTATATACATGCAGTATCTCTATCCAAGGAATGTAAATAGTATGCTTTGTAAATGTGCACTAATAAAAAAATAAATAGAAAGAGGAGCAACCACGTAGATGGGGCAGTTTAATTTTGTTTTCTTTAGATGATCTACTCCCTGCCACTCTGTGCTAGGAGCAGGCATGAAATCAGTCAGACCAGCACCTGCCCTCCAGATATCTCTGACAAGGGATAACATGGGTAATTGGGATGCAGGTGACTGCAGAAGGTCACACTCTGGCAGGAGGGGACCAAAGAAACATGTGGCCCAGGGTGGGAGAGTTACTCATCGTGTTAGTTATCATGAATAGTCTGGGTGTTTTGAAGAATGGTGTGCATGTGGCTGGATTATATGTAACTCTGGTGCAGCCGTATTTAAAGGGACTTGAGTGTAGCACCTACAATGGAATCATGATGAGCAGACAGACCCATGAGAAATGTGTTTTAGTCTGTGCAGAACTTGGTGCCTGCACACAGGGGCGGAGGTATAGAGGGTCCTCGTGCCTGAGGTCAGGGAGACACTCAGATACCTGTGTTATCGTGTCCCCGGAGAAGGAGCTGCTCTGGCTACATAGGCAGCTGGTTTGAAGAAGTTAGAGTTCAGCCTACCACCAACTCCAGCTTTGGAGGATTGGAGAGACAGACATCAGGGACAGTCGGTCCCGGCAGGGGCTGTGGCCGGGCACGTTCTCCCCACCAGTGGTTACTTCTGGGCTGGAGCCCAGACCATATGGTGGCTGCACATTTTGTTTGCCTTTGTTTTCACTGTAAAGTGTGTGCCTCAAGCACACGGTGTTCCTAGCAACAAGCCAGGGCTGTGGGCAAGAGGAATGGCTCCTTGGGGACGCAGAGGGACAGCCACTGCGACAACACCCATTCTGTGTCACAGACCAACCGCACTCCACCTCGAGGTGCTAGCGGGGTGCAGGGAAAGGAGCACTGGTCCAGGAGCTCAAAGTGACAGAGACAATTCTTGCCTGAAAAGTAGGTCCATTTGAGCTGGGGACGTGCCTGAGACTCCAGATCTAACAGCGGAAACAGAGATTTTGCAGTTGATTTTCTTTTTACTCAAATACTGTACCATTAGCCCCTGAGTATCCTAGAGTTTTCTCTCTGTGAATTCAACCAACCCTGGACTGAAAATATTGGGGGGAAATAATTATATCCGTACTAAACATATACAAACTTTCTTCCTTGCCATCATTTCCTAGACAGTACAGTTTAACTGTTATTTGTTTGCATAACATTTGCATCATAATTATCATAACCAATCTAAGTGATTTGAAGTATGGGCTGGGTGTGAGTGGATTATATGCAACTCTTCTGTCACTCTGTAGAAGGAGTTGGATTATTTGGGTGAGGGGCTACTGCTCTTCACTTTGACCCTGTGTGTGCTGTTGGTGCACAGCCCCAGGGCAATGGGAGAGCAAGGAAAAAAGGTACAGTGTCTATTGTACCTTCCAGATTTTATTCACTCTTTCAGATTCTTACACTAGTGAGATAATATGGTGTTTACACATGGGGTCTGATTTATTTCATTGGTGAGTATGGTTTCTAGTTGTATCCATTTATCTGTAAAAGCCTTGAGTTTATATTTCTTCATAGCTGAGTAATATTCCATTATATAAAAATATCACAACTTTTTTTTTCATTCCTCAGTTGATGGGCATTTGGGTTGCTTCCACAATTTAGCTATTACATATTGTACTACTATAAACATGGGTGCACATATATCGCTGTGATGTAATGTTTTTAGTTTCTCTGGAAAAATACCCAAAAGGGAAGTAGCTGAGTTGAAAAAGACATATCTAATCCTAGGTCACTGAGGAATCTCCAGGCTGATCTCCACAGTGGTTTCACCAGCCTTCACTCTCACCACCAGTGGAGAAGAATTCCTTTTTCCCCACATCCTCGCCAGCACTTGTTATTGGTTTGTTTCTTGGTGATAGCCATTCTTTCTGGGGTGAGACGGAATCTTAGTGTTGTTTTAATTTGCATTTCTCAAATGACTACAGGTCATCATTTCTCCTTGGATCTCAATTTCCTTGCTTGTAAAGTGAGGGTGGCTGGGGCCATTTCTACCTAAAAAGCTCTGAGGATAATTTGCCTGTAAACCTAGAAACTCACTGTAGCTTCTCAACTGGACCCTCTCCACATGTCTGCTTATCTTTAAGTACTGGTGTTGTGGAGGTGACTGAATATATAGCTCAATCCACAAAAGTTCACAGTTTTCCTGGAAACCTAGAGGCACTAGAACAGAGAGGTGTGGTGTCCAGGGGGGCCGAGTATCAGTCTCATCCTCTGCACATTCTTTTACTCCCCGACTTCCTGGCACTGCAAATGCAAGGCACTCATCTTTGGCTAACTTTCCTCATGCACTCGAAGCTGGTGGTCATCGCTCCAAGGCTTAAGCTCTGCTTCCTGCGACACTGCTCGGCTGTCATCCATTTTTAGTTTGCTCTGGTTTCGCTTTTCTGCTGTTTTTCTTTGGAGAAAAGAAAGTCGGGAAGAGAAACATCGGCCAAACGGGTCTGTGCGCTTGACAGAGAGCTTTCTAGATAAGAGGATCTGAAGGACTTCCCGCGGGTGGGAGGGAAGTTGCGCACACTACCACCGGGAATCGCACCGGGAAATCTCTTCTTGCTTTTAGAACAGCAGTGAGGCTCTGGGGACGGCACTGGGAGACTTGGAGGAGTGGAACTTGTCCCTGTGAGGCCAAGCAGCCAAGCTGCAACTTCTGCCTAAGAGCTGGCCATGTACCCTGTATGGTTCTCCCTGCCTTGGGGTGTGTGATCCTCATGAGTTGCTGGGCAAATGGCTTTGTAGGAGAACAAAGACATCTGGTCAAAGCAGAAGCCGGCTTGGGACGGTGGCAGTGCTAGACAGGTAAGGGGCCTCTCTGCTCCTGTGGTCTGTCTATTTTTGGTGCCACATCTTTGGGGTCACACCTTTGGGCACCTGTGTTGCTTGGGGGCCCCTCTCAGGGCACCTTCCTCTGTGCCTGCTCTTCCTGCATCTGGTTGTGCTGTGCGTGCTGAGAGCTAAGTGTGCTGCTCAAGGGCTCAGTGCCAGGAACATGCTTGGGCCGGGGGAGAAGACAAGGTGTAGACGGACTGAGATCAGACAGCCCACCGTGATCCTTCAGGATATCCTTTGTAGGAGAGACTTGTAACTTTTTAAGGATTAATTCTCCCACCCCTGAATGGAAAACACTTTGTGTATCAGAGCCCTGGTGAACTATCCAGGGAGGTGGCCATGGCTGGTCCCAGGGAAAGACCAGGGAACTGTGGTGGAATGCAAGGGACCTCCCACCATGGCCGAGGGGAGGAATGTGGCCAGCAGGGAAACCTGGCTGTGGAGTGTCAGGGCTTAAGGGCCTGGCAGACTCTTTTTGAACATTCTAGAAAGGAGAAGATACTGTGGGCACATAGCTTGGGGAGACCATGTCTTCCCAGACTTTGTGAAATACTAGGCCAAACCTACTTCAGCTCTTTCTCCTTTCCTAAATGCTATGCAGTGGGATTTTCCTTTTTGAAATACAGCAGTAATATGTTAGTATATTCTTATTGTACCATACTATGTCTTAACTATTTCCATGTCCTATAGTCCCCAAATACTCATTTCCTCCTCCAAGAAAATCCTGTTGGTTTCTTGCGATTCCAATTCAAGCGCTAAGTTGCTGTCCTCGGTGTCAGGACAAGCTGGGCTCAGGCCATGACAGGACTCTTGTGATGCCATTCTAACAACATGGATCTCTGGAGGAAGGAGGGAAGGACAACCCTGGGGGAGTCTGAAGCAAGTTTACCTATTGTTATTATTATTTCCATGTTGGCTTTGGCTTTGGCCATTAATAATACTAACAATATCCCCAGATTGAAACTCTAGTGGTCTGAGATTTTTACTGGAAGGTCACTGAAGGTAGCCTGGTGCTGGAAATGAAAACGGGAGAAAAATAAAAATACAGAGAAAGGAAATGAGCAGATTGGCAGACTGACCAACTGATCGCTCAGTTGATAAAGTGGTTGACCCTGAGAAGACAGGATAAAGGTGAGAGAGAGTCCTTTTATGTTCATTTTCCATCTGACTGAGCCTTGCATAGAAAGGAGCTCATTCCGAGCACCACATGTTGGTGAGCGGCAAGCAAGTAAGAAAAGCTCCCGTGAGCACATTGATACGGGGTGTGAAGACAGGCTTTGGAAAGAAGGAACTAAGCAGTGGCTAGAAACACCTGTAGCTGCCGCTGTATGTTTTCTTCCCTCTCCCAGCTTTCTCCCTTGCACACTAGCCAGCTCCTTGGTCCCTCTGGTGCATGAGATTGGGGACAAGCAGCTCGCTACTCTTTTCCTGCCACTGTCTTTCCTCCAGGTTCATGGCTACATGACCAAGTGGATTAATCATTTCCCCTGCTGCCCTGTGTGTGTGTGTGTGTGTGTGTGTGTGTGTGTGTGTGTGTGGCATAATAAATGCCACCACTGAAACCCTGGGCCTGGCGCTCATTGCCATTCCTAAGCAGTGATGATGTAGCAGTGTTCCTTGCTGTCCCATGTGGTGCTCGGGAATTTCAGAACAGTCGGAAGGAGCACCCAGGGCACCATGTGTTCTGATTGGTAAGGTTGGCCCCGCCTCTTGCAAAGTAACTTCAATCCCTTGTGTTTATATGCAACTCTCTAGTTCTGGAAAGACTCTCATGCTTCAAGGAAAGCAGTCCTCTCCTTCCCATGGTATGGGACACACAGATGGGAGGGACAGAGGCGGCTTTCTTTACCTGCCTTCACATTAAATCTTTTGGGGCACCAAGATGTGAAATTCAGATCTGTGCTTTTTGGTCTCATTCCTGGTCAGGAGAGTAATGCAGACCAGAGAACTGTTGTGCTGGTGGGATTGTCAGCTCTCAGAGTGGTAGATACCTCGGAGGCCTTAAAGTTGCACTGAGCTCTTGCTTAGCTTGGGTGTTTGTGGACTCAGACAGGTGTGTGTGTCTTTTGGCCCTGCAGCATCCAAAGCAACATCAAGCGGCTTCACCAGAACAACTGAATCAAAATCTCTGAGGAAGGAGCCAGGCAATGTAGTGAACCCATTAACCGGGGAGCCCTGCTGTAGGAGGCGGAGAGGCCAGATTGAGAAGCGATGCCAATTCTGAGGTGGGGCTAGAGGTGCCATGGCTGTGAGCATCCCTGCTAAAATCCCGGCTGCTCTTGTTATTCAAGGGGCAGACACTGCCCACGTGGGGCTGGAGAGGGCATTCCCAGCTTCCACACGAAGGCACTGCCTTTCCAGGGTGAGCAGGACAGCACTGCACTCCCTCCCCATGTCCATTTAGCTCCCTCCGCTCCTAGACGTTACAGAATCTGATAAAATGTCCTGGGTAAACAGGATGGGATGCCCTAGGGCTCGTGCATTTTGCTCATCCTATGTTGTCTTCCAATCCTCATGCTAAGGAAAGGAAGGCCAACCCATCATCCTTTGCGCAATCTGCCACTTTCAGAATGGACAATGAATCAAGGCTGCTTTCCCATAAAAAATGTGCCCCTCATGCCATTTCTAAAGGCAGCAAAAAATTTTTCCAAAGGTTTGTCTCCCTTGAGAATACAGCAGAAGCTCTTCTGTGTTAGCCTCAATTTCCCCAGAACCTGCAAGTTTGTGCACAGAGCAGATGCCCCAAGGAGGCTCCTAGGTCAAACACAAGCATAGGCTCAGGGAGCACCATGAATCATGAGTTGTTTACCACTTGACTGGTCCATTCTCATCGTCTGACTCTGGTCATGTTGGTTAAGAGAACTGGAATTTGCCTACTAGCAAAAGATGATTGTAAAAACGAAACCTTTGAAACCACAGTCTGTGGGAGTCCCTGGTGTCTGAGAGGCTTACTGGCTCTGTGAAATCCCAAAGGCAGGGAACCCACTTCTGAATGACGTAAGACCTTAATAGGAGGCAAGGTGCAGGTACTGAGAACACTTTATACCAAGTGCCTGCTCTGTGCCCAACACCCTGCTCAATGCTTCATAAAGATGGCTAATGCAGGTTGGGATGTAACTCAGCAGTACAATGCTTGTCTAGCATGCACAAGGCCCTGAGTTCAATTCCTAGTACCACAAAAAAAGCAAAAAAGATGGTTAATGCATTCGTTATTCCAATCATCCCATACCTCAGGTGAAACCATTGCGACACCTAATTCACAGAGATGAACTTAATGGCCCAAGGCAAGAGACTAGCAAATCCCGGCGTCAGAAGGATCTGCGTGCATGGTTACTGAGCTAGGCTCCAATTCCTGCAGCCAGGCAACAGGGCCTGAGAGGAGAGGCTGAGAAGCACAGTGTGTTTTAAAGAATGGTGTCTCTGGGAGGGGCAAGAGGCGTCAGTGTGCTGTGAAGGTCAGGCGTGTAGATTCTGGTAACAACTTGCTGTGTGACCTAGGCAGTGTTAAAGCGCCCCAGCCTCAGAGTCCTCACCTATACAATGGAGAAAATGATGGGTTTTCTTAACGTAAGACTGGAAGCACTTGGTAAGCCTCCCATGCGTGGAGTGCTTAGCCTGGCAGGCAGAAAGCGCTTGATGAAGCACAGCAGTCATGGTTATTAAGTGAATGAACAAGGCCAGAAATGCTGAAGGAAGCCCAGAAAGGCAGAATAGAGCATTTCCATCCCCGGGAGTCTGAGAGGAAGCTGAGAGGCAACCATGCATGTAACCAACATTTATGGTTAGTATTTGTGACGTATTTACTCTTTCAAAAAAGGTACAATAGATATTGTGAAAGGGAAAGAAACTGCTCAAAAGGGAAGAACAACTGGGATGGGGGAAAGTAGAAAAGAAGGAAGGGAGTTTAAAAAAAAAAATATATATATATACACACACACAAGGTAGCTAAGATAATTGTACTACTAATTGCTATTAGTTCATTGGAAGGAACAGTTAGTGGTTATATTGCCTGATCCCTTTTGCATGCCTATATCTTGTAATCTGATCAACTACTTTGAAGATAACAACATGCAATACAATAACCATTGTTAATTTCCTATCACCTTATTTTGAAATTCTGCATCATTTTTGTTTTTTGTTCTCTTAAAAATTAAAAAAAAATAGTGACATATTTTGTAAAAGAAGACACAGTCAAAACCCTGCTTGTGGGTCAGCTGCTCCATATCCAGGGCCAGCAGAGAAACTTGTGGCAGAGCTGGCTCTGCCTCGGGCGGTGGCATGGAGGTTGCAGGGAAATTGGCCTGGTGTGTCTCAGGGATGGCAGAGTTCACTGTGTGTAAAGCAGACACGGTGGCCACCTAGGAGAACAGCGTTCCAGGCAAGCTCAATAGCAGCTTCGTGTGGGGCACTGATGAGGAAGGAAATCAGGGAGCCAAGCTCAGGATGGTGGTGCCTGTCTGGGTGTAGGGGACCACGGCCGTACCGTGTGGTGGCCAGGAAGGGGACAAGGCCTCAGGGTGTCAGCCAGGGGTTGGTAACAGGGCTTGTGCCCAGGACTAGGGCGGGGCTGTGAGCCTGGGGGTCAGAGGGAAGAGATGGGCTGGAGACAGTGTTGGGAAATTCAGACCCTGGGGAAATGGCAGAGTTGGAGATGTGCACCCGATAGTAAGTAAGGGTGGGGTAAAAATAAAGTTTCAGGGCTCTCACGTAAGTTGACAGTTAAAGCTGTGGGAGTGTCCCTGCTCCCTAAGAGAAAGAGAGATCCGAGAGAGGGGCCAAGGACCAAGGGGAGGTATTTGGCAGGGGTCAGCGTGTGTGGCTATGGGAGAAGCAGATGGAGGAGGGCAGAAGCAGGAACTGAGTGGAGAGAGGAGAACGCAGAGAAAGGGGGGACCCAGAAGAGAAAGGAGGTGCCCTGGAGGAGGGGCCAGTGGCGTGCAGGGGAGGGAGCCAGCCCTGCTAGAGCGGGGGGGGGGGGGGGGGGGGGGGGGGGGGGGGGGGGGGGGGGGGCTGAGTCCGCAGGCCCGCAGAAAGCGCTTGCACCGTGACTCAGATCAGAGAGACCCTGGGAGAGCAAAGCTTCCGCGGGCGCTGTACTTTTGAAGAAATGCATTTGTTTCATCATCTTGAGTAGCACGGGTTTATTATTAAAGCTGAACACAATTCTTTAAAGGAGAAATAAAACTGTAAGAGGAGCACAGCCCCAGCCATAGACAGCACCGCCAGGTCTCAGGGACCAAGAGCCATTAGGGGTATCCAAGGAGGGGACAGAGGTTGATAATGTCCCTTCGCAGGGCACACGTGTTGGGATATTTTATGCCACATGGAAAATAAGTTTGGCCAGAAGTCCCCAGCGTACTCCCCACGTCTGCTCAGTCCCTCAGCCCTTCCAGCAGCCTTCCCAGGACTCCCCACTACCCAGCAGCGAACTTGCCAAGGCAACACCAGGCCTTCTCCCGTACCATGGCTGGAAGATGTTCTGACATGTCCATGGCTGTTCCACACCATCAAAAAGCTTCACCCACCCTCAGGCCCTGACTGTCTGTCCAGGCCTGCAGCCAAGCCCAGGAGCGCCCTCCTCCATCTGTCGTTCCACAGCTGGAATGCAGGCTGGACTCTCTGTGCCCTGGTTGCAGGGAAACCCTCCTCGTGACAAATCAGACCCCCAAGGTAGGTGAGATGGGAGCAGAACCAGGAACTCAGTGTTTCCCTGAACATGCTGATCTCCGGCTAGAGGTTCAAATCCCTAGTGATTTACACCAGACAGAGGAGCAAAGGTTATCAGTGCTGCTCACATGGGCAGTGTGTTTTGGAAAACTCAATTCCATTGTGTACAAACAAACGCTGTTCTGAAATCTGATAGGACTCGGCCCTGGACACAATGTGGCCCAGGATCCTTGTTCAAGGCAAAGGAAAATTAAATAGAAAACAGAAACTTTCAGTACAGTTCTTTAGTTGGTATTGTGTTTGTGTTAAATAAATATTTAGTTCATGTTTCATCGTATGCTAGGGATGACTCACAGATTAAATAAGGTCAGTGGAGATAAGGCTTATCACCTAGGTGCTGCACAGACCTGTCGCAGGCAGGCTGTGCAGGTCACACACGAGCTCACTATCACGGTTATAGGTGGATGTCCCCTCAAAGCCTGTACTTATAGGTGGGGCTTTGGGGGGTGACTAGATTATGGGTGTGTGATACTGGATTAGGAGTGTGTGATACTGGATCGTAGATGTGGGATACTGGATCGGCCCAGTGATTTTTCTATAGCTGGCTGTGATGTTGGGAGGTGAAGCCTGGTGAGAAGAGGCGGGTCCTGTGGGCGTGGCCTGGGAGGGTGCACCTATGTATATATATCCTTCCTCTTCCCTTGATCCTGATCTGCTTCCCACCGCCATGCCATGAGCAGCTTCTCTTCTGTCATGCCCTCTGCCAGGCCATCCTGCCCTGGGAGCAGCTGACTGTGAACTGAAACCCCTCCAAACTGTAAGCTACAATAACCATTTCTTTCTCTAATTTCTGGGTGTCTGGTATTTTGTCCCAGCTACAATAAAGTAGCTAAGACAGTTACTATCTGCACTTCTGGGACTCAGGAGAAGGTTATCCGTGGAATCCTAGTCTCCCTGCAGCCTTAGGGTTGCAAACAAAACAGTAATGGTTTCCTTCTGAGATGTGGTACTATGGTCCAGGTCTGCTGACCTGAGGAGCCAGACTCTGGTCTATGAGCACAGCTCCGTGCAGTCTCCCACCTGCTGTAATTTTGGTAGCGCGCATTTTAAGAAACAGCCACTTGTGCCCTTGAACGTGGGGCTTGGGATGTGAGGAGCCAGGCCCAAAGCTGGTATAAATCATGTCCTATTGGCCAGACACAGACCGAGGCTCAGAGGAAGGCATGGCTTCTCTTGATAGCGTTCTAGCATGCCAGGGACTACTGTCATCTGTGTGTGTGATGAGAATGCCAAGCCTCTCGCTTGTGCAAGGACCATCATTCTGCCACTGTGCAGCCTTTCCTTCCTTCCTTCCTCCCACCCTCTCTCCCTTCCTTCCACTTTCTCCCTTTCTTCTCTCCTTTTCCAGTACGGGGATTGAACCCAGAACCTTCCCGCTGAACTACACCCCCAGCCTTTTTCTACTTTTCATTTTGAGTCAGGGTCTCCTTAAGTCACTAAGTTGCCCAGACTGACTTGGAACTTGTGATCCTCCCGCCTCAGCCTCCTGGAGTGCTGGGATTACAGGCATGCGCCACCACACCTGGCCGATGTCTCCAGTGTTGTGTGCTCTCCTGTCCTAGCCCTCATCTCCCATATGCTCTGTGGCCCCTCCCTGGTGGTGTCCACCCCTCCACCACACCCAGACGCCCACATCAGTGAGTTCTCTCTGCCCCATGGGACACAGCCAGCCCCACCCTCCTTCTGGACACTCCAGCCGCCCAGCTGCCTGACTCCTCCGGCCATCTTGGCCTCTCTACTCCCAGCCCAGACCTCTTGGCTCAGTCACCTTCCTTATCCGGATCTGTTACTGCCGGGATCCTGTGGGATTGGTCATGGCCTCTCGGCTCCATTGTTTGTTTGTTTTATTTTAAAAAGAATAATTTTTTAAAAAAGAACAACAGCAAAATACCAACAACATAGATAAAAGCAAAACAAGGCAAAGACAATAAAAATAACACAGGGTTTCAGGACAAAACTCCTACCATCTTATCTAGTGCAGTTCTGTAGCGTTTCTCCTCTCCACTGGGGCTACCGGCCCAGGCCCGTGTATCCAGCTTTGCCCACTTCACTGCAGACTCCTCTCTGCTTCCTTCCCACCTCCTCTGCCTCTGCGTGCTGCAGCGCCCCAAGCCTGCCAGGCTTTCTCTCCGCCTCTGGGCCTTTCTACTCAGAACCCTCTTTATCTGGCCACCCTTTTTGTTTTTAGCTAACTGCGCCCCACACTCCAGGTTTTGCTCAGTTAACTCTCTCCCTGGCATGGTTCTGCATGGCCCCAAGACCAGCTGTGTCCCTCTGGTGTGGGCTTTTCATTTAACTTTTATTTTGGTTGATTGATCGATTGATTTTAGTGCTGGAGCTCGGGCCCAGGGCTATGTGTATGTCAGGCAAGAGCTCCGCCTCTGAGCTGCACCCCTTCCATGGGAGGCTGTCTTAGCTCAGCGCAGTGACTGAAAGGCTGGGCTCTGGAGTTAGACATCTGGGTTCCAACTCTGCTCAAGGAAGCAGCTCTGTGAGGTCTCTGTCATACTGCTAATCGGGTCTTGTGCTATATCCTCTTGACTGTGATTGGTGAGAAGGTTAAATGGCCTTACACAGCACTCACTACTTCACTGGCTGGTGTGTGCAGTAGGTGCTCAAGAAATACTGGTATTATGGTGTTTCTCCTGGGTAGTGCTTTCCAGCCAGAGTTAAACAGCAGATTGACTGAGTGACAGATCCTTTAATGATACGGTCTTGTCCACAGGACCCTGAGCTCCAGGGCAAAAGGGGCTGGATCCTAGTTGCTGTCACCCTACCCCACCCAGCAACTCAGGAAGCACCTGGCACTCGCAACACCCGGGAATGTTAGCGCAGTTAATGGACGTAAAAGCAGATAAAGATGTGGGGGAATGAAGGTGTTCTCCTGGTAGTCTGTTCACAACATAGACTCTGATACTACAAGAGGCTTGGGGTCAGGGCCATGGGTGTTTAGGAGAAGCAGAGACCATTTAAAGGCTACACCAATCGGGAGCATGCATTCTGGGGGCCTTGAGGCCTGGGAATATTTGACACGCAGCAATTGTGTGAAGCTGTCGGGACATTAAGGAGCCAAATAAAAGGCAAGCTTCTTTGTTTTGTCTTGTTTTTTTAACTCTTGAAGGGAGACAGAAATCTCTTGCACTATTTTAGATTCTGAAAAAGCAGCCAAATTCCTTAGTAAGCACATGAGAGATGCTGTTAAATACGCATACTTCTGAAATGAAACCCAGGTCACACAGGCTGTGGGAACCAGTGACAGGGACTGCAGTTGTCCTGGGAACAGCAAGGGGCTGAAGAGGGTGTGATGTGCAGGAAGGGGGCTCAGGAAGGCCAGTTCTGTGTGCGAGCAGAGACAGACGAGAGGGACAGTGATGCCTGGGGTGGGGCAGGCCGGTCTGGACTGTACAGTGTGCCCTGGCAGGGCACGGTCAGCTTAGCAGTGAGCCTAAGTGAGGTCACCTCCGGGCTGACGTGACTGAAGATTGGCACTTGGTGCGGTAATGGGATTCCGGAGGTCCATTGTTGTATCCAATTTTGAAGTTCTTGGGTTCGTCTAATCTCCGGCTTTGCTGATAAGAAAGCTCAGGCCCAGAGAGGTGACGTGACTTGCTCCAAACTACACAGCCAATTAGTGACAAAGAGGTCAGAACTCACAATTTCCCATGCCAGGGAAAGATGTCCACATGTAGGGAAATTTCCAGTTTTTATTGATGTCTAGCTAGGAAGATGGCCCTGCTCATGGGCACCTTTTGGAATAGACAGTGTGGTTTATAATTTTCCATTTTCACACTGTGTAGCCTTAGGAAGGTCTCACGGAGCTTCCTCCCTCTGTCTGGAAATTGAGGCGATTAGCCGTGACTTAGGGTCATCTAGAGTATAAATGACATGGTTACCCCAAACAGCACCGCAGGAGCCTCTGCTCATCACTGCTGCAGACGTACCCAGGCTGTTGAGAGTGGCTGTCCTGAGTCTACGCTCGGATGAGTGTTCAGAAATTGCTCTGAGAAGTCTGACGTTCTGACCGACTCAGTCCTCCTGACTCAGAGACATTCAGCCCACACGTTCTCGGCTGAAAATCAGGGTGAGGTTGGATGCAAAGTTCGAGGGATGAAAGGCAAGGCAGGAGTGCCGCGTGGGCTGGGAGGTCAGTCACACGCAGAACGGGGCCCAGTAAGTTAGGGGTAGGGGGCAGCCAGGCGCTAAGGGGTACGAGGAGAGTGCTCCGTGTTCACCTTCAGCGCTGGTGGTTCTGAGGCCTGGGCGCACAGGTTGGGTCCACAGCGAGCAGTCCTAGAGCATGACCACCTGTGAAGGACCCAGACCCTTGGCCCCTCCCCCTCCTGCAGGGCTGCCAAGAACCCCAGCGATGCATTCCTGGCCTATGAGGTCAGCAGCTCTTTCTCCTCCTTGCCCTCTGTTCAGTTTCAGACAGGAAAATCCAGTCAGAGCAGGCCAGGAAGCTGGTCAGTTCTTCAGGGCTGGGCTCGGGCTGGGTCATAATTCCTGGCCTCTCGTAAGGCACCCCCAGTGCATACATGCTAACGACTGCAGCAGAATCCAAAGTTTTGATCTGAAAGAAGAAAGAGACCGGGAATGATGTCAGCCCACCTTTCTCTTCCCTTGTCTCTGCCCAACTAGGGTCTCAGTCTTGGGGATGAAAAAGAGCTTTTAGGGTGGCCATTAAAGGTGGTTCCTCCAGGTGGAGCCAGGGAACGAGGGTGGCTTTTCCCATAGGCCAGGGTGAGGTCCCCTGGCTTCTTCCAGGTGGAAACCCTGAGCCCCAGCTTCACAGAAACCACTGACATCGAAACCTCAAAGCTGGTGACCCTCAGAGGTGTCATCAGCCCATTGGCCAAGTCCACATCACTGTAGTTGTCAATTACTAGGGCTGTCACAACCCCTCAGAGTGGTGACCTTGTTCTTCCTGTCAAGAGGGAGAATCTGTCCTTCCCTATGTGCTGACTACTACCGATCTCTCCTGAGCATGAGGACGCTACTGTCCCTGGGAGGTGGGCTCCTCTTAATGGCTCCATATATTTAGATTTGTGATTTTTTTTTCATCAGCAGATGAGTCAGCAGAAAGAATATCAAGAACTCTCTCTGGAGAGGCAAAGGCCAGGAGGGAATGGGACATTACTGGCCACTGGCCTACACAGATGGCTCAGGCATGTCTACTTGGGGACATTGCAATTCTTATTAATTCTGTAAAAAAAAAAAGGCTTCATGACATAGCCTTCCCAGGTCCTTCTGGTACCCATGTCTCTACCTGGTTGCAGCACTAAGGAAAGCTCAGTGGCTTCTCAGTTACCAAGTCTCACCCCTGATTTATGGCTTCTATGTGGAGCCAACTGAGTTGGTTACACTCAGAAAGTTATGCAGCTCCCAAACACCAGATTCACCCCAGGGACACCTGCTGCCACCTGGCGAGCTCCACCTGCACCCTGCCACCAAGGCTGCCCCCTTCCAGGTTGGGAAATTCCCAAGTAGAGAATCAAGTCAAGTGCCACTGACTTCCCCATGGCAGGTGCATTTGGTCCTCAACATCCATTCCCAGAATCAACATTGCAAAGCATTTCCCCCAACCACTGAGTTGTGGAACTTTTAAATGCATTTGATTGCAGACTTGCAAGTTGGATCTGTTGTCCAAGACCCCACAGAGAAGAGGAAAAGGTGGCTACAGGCAGTCCGTGATTGAAATTCAACCCTCCTATACGTAGGGTGTCGGCTATCACCCTGGCCCAGTCCCCAGCACTGCCCGCTGTTCTTGCTGAGCTGCATCTCCTGTGTCCTCTTCAACTGCTGTCTGCCGAGCACTTGTGGGCACAGAAAGACAGGAAGGAAGTCACTCTGCAGAGAACAGATTGTCCTGGTCCCCTGGGTACAGAAGGCTGGGATCACTCAGGTGACACTTTGTTCTTTAAACCCAGTGAGGATTGATCTGCCTCCCCAAAGCCTATTTTTCATCACCAATGTTATAAAGAGATGGTTTTAAAGATTAGTGCATCTGATAGGTTATATTGTGATACTAGTATTTTACACTGTGCCCTACAATATGAATTAATGCTGTAAAATATAACTTACACACTTACAGTCCAGTTTTTAGACTAGAGGCGGGTAACCGTTCCTATAGGTGATGAGGTCAATTTCACAGCTGTTACCAGAATTAAAAGGGAAAGTAGTGTGAGACAGGACATGGTGCAATTGAAAACCTCACAGCGCATTGCATGTGGGTAGCGAGTGGCAGGTCCTGGACCCTTTGATACACTTGCTGTGGGTCTGGATCACAAGTAGCAGGTGTTCACTCCTGAGCAGTCATTCTCTTCCTCGCTTGCCCTCTGTCTTGATTTTCCCTTCTCATTCCTTCTCGCCCTTCTCTGTGGATGTAGGAAGTGCTCCCTGCCACCAGCCTTTTTGGTTCTGCTTTTGTGCAGTTCCCTTCCCCACTGCTGTGTCCCAAAACCCAAGTGTCCAGGGCAGAGACCGAAGTGGCTCCTTCCCCACTTGATTGCAAAGCCCTGGTGGGCTGTGACTTTCAAGACAGGGCTCACTCATTCTTTCTTTGCTTAGTGAGTAAATTACTCTAAGTCATCTGATTTCCATTTCAGACCAAAAACTCTGCCGGGAAGAATGTGGTCCCCAGGGAGGTCCATGCTGTGCCTGGTGCTCCTGGTCATGTGTTTCTCCGGGGTACTGAGCTGGGACTTGGAGGCCATGGCTCATCCCTTGGTGAGTAAATCCTTTGACACATCTCTGATTTCCTGGGAAGGTCATAGGCAGGAAATATTTCTTCAAAAAAACTGGGACAGAGGGGCCTTTGTAGGAAGGCCGCCAGTAAGGCACAAGGGCGACTGTGGACAGCGATGGTGCAGTGCTGGGTGACAGCTTGCCGCCCTCTGGTGGGGAGGCCAAGGTGGGGACATCAGTGTGGCTTCCAGGGAGGCGGCCAAGCACTCGAGGGAACAGAAAGACAGGCAATGACAATACTGCGGTGGCGGAGGATGAGCGGAGAATGAAATGTTGGCACAGGACTACTTTCAGCTCGGGCCTCAGACTGGCATGCAGATCACAGAACATTGGTCTGTGTACGCCATGGTTACAGCAGACACAGCACAGGGGACCCCAGGCGGTCTCTGGGACCTTTGTTGACACATTGCCCAGGTGGCTCTGTCTTTGGGAAACAGGTGGGAGTTTAGCGCGGGGTGATGAGTGCACTGCTCTCCTTATGGGATTACTGGGTTATTCTTGCTCCAGCCCCTCTGTATACAAGAGTCAGGGCATTAACTGCCTGGACAGCTTGGGAGGCCCCGAATTTTTCTTATCCCCACTGGACATATCCTCTCTTCAACCAGGAAACCACAGATGAAAGGATAGTCCCAGAGGGGAGCTAGTCCGAAGGGCAGATGGACTGGTTCCTAGGACAGCGGGTTCTATTCCCAAACAGCACTTATTGCATCCCCAAAGCTCTCCTTGGAAATCATCTGATTTTTAATAACCTTCTATCAAGAGGCCTCTATTTAATCCCATCTTATGGTTTGGACAGAGGCACAGAGAGGTCAAGTAACTTGTTCAAGGTCACAAGCTATGTTACAGTGGAATTGGGATTTGAACTTAACTCCTGTGGCCTTTACTTCTAACCACTGTGTACCATAACTTAAGTGTACTAAGAGCTTACCACGTGCTACTTTGTGGCTCTCCTATTTCCTGTGACAATCACAGGAAGTGGGCATTATTTGAGTCCCGTCTTACAGAAGAACAAATTGAGGCTCACTGAGGATGAGTCTGCTCCCCAGCATTGCCTGACTGGTGAGTACCACAGCCCAGTGGGCCAGAATACAGAGCTCTCTGGTCTCCCAACAAAAACCAACAGAATGGCACCAGGAGGACCTGAGGAGGAAAGAAAAAACTGAGCATGTGTGGTGGCTCCTGGACCCTAGGAAAGCAGAGATGTGGGTGGGCTTGGTGAGCGGAGGTCCTAAGACTGGTCTCATAGGTCACTGAGGGGATGCAGGATTCAGGGCGTAGGAGGAAAGCACCTGTTCAAGCATCACGATTGACTTTTCCTGACAGGACTCTCACATGTAGCCTGTGAACCAGGCCAGGTGATCTCTTCCACCTCTGGATCCTGAGGCAGGCTGTGAAAATCCCTCCTGGGTTACTCCATGGTGTTTCTGTCAGTGGCCCCCAGGCTATGGTACCCTCGAAACCTACAGCCTGGGCTCACCTGAAACATTCAGGGCTGCATGAGCAAGGCAAGCACATCTCTAATGGATACCTTCCCAAATGTCCTCCCAGGTGCTACGTGAACGGGACCTCTCGGGTGTGGAGCTGCTAAGGTCAAGGCATGCGGGTAAGTGAAGTCTTACTGGTGACCTCTCTTGTAAGCCCAACCACTGGTTTCAGTGCAGCTCTTTAAACGCTGTGACCTCATCATTCAGGCTCTCTATGGCGGGAAAGAGCATAGAGGGCGTGAGAGAGCAGGCTTGCCCTAGGGTTGGGACAGAGTTGTCTGCTGGTCCCCTTCACAGTGCAGCCGCCAGGCCCACCTGGCTCTGGGCTCTAGGTGTAGCCTCCCGGCCCCACCCCTGCAAACCCGACAACCCTGACAACCCCATGGCAGTCACAGGGCCAGCAATGTGCTCTTTTGGTATTCTGCAAGACATGAGCATTTAAATCAAACTTCTCACAGGAGAGAAGTTTCCCACTGAGTTCCTCCAGGGTTGGGGCTGCCAGCTTCCCTGGGAGCAGCCAGTGACCCCACAGCTGTAAGAAGGGGCTCTTTCCCGCACTTGTGGGCCCCGCTGTGTAAGACCATGGTGCCCTGAAGGAGAAACCACTTCCACAGGTAGGATTTGACATTGCAAAATCTTCCAGGCATGCTTTCATTAGAAGCAATTCTGGCAGTGATCAATCACCATGGAAACGCAGTTTCATTTTAGTACATGGGGTACTCTTGGGCCTCTAGAGTCATCTGGGAAGCGCTGGCAAATCAGCCCATCACCTGCCAAAGATGGATTGACCACTGACGTAGGAAATGATCACAGAAAGGAGAGGTCCAGGCTAGGCCAGGAGGAGCTCAGGGGAACCTTAGGTAGCAGGAATATAAACTGGATTAGCGCTCTCCAGGAAAGTGAGGAAGGACAGCAGTAATAAGTTCACATTCAGCAAGACCCCAGGGAAGCAGTCCATGTTTAACTTGTGCGGTGAGATGTTGGAGTGGGGGTCTGTTTTGCAGAGTGGATTCCCTTCCACAGGTTCTGCATATTTCCCCTTCTAAAGTTTTCATGACACAAGGGGAACTTCATTTTAAGTTACTGGACCGAATCTTTAGTTTGGAATGAAGTCATCTTTAAAGGTGGAAGCTATACACACACATAGTCTCAGCACTCAGTGGACTTTTACCTACATAACTTTAGTCATTGGTCATCTCCCTGGCCTCCTGATTTGTGTGTGTGTGTGTGTGTGTGTGTGTGTGTGTGTGTGTGTGTATGCAAACTCACTCGGGATAACCTGAGAATAAGCCAAAGCCTTGGGGATAGTGTGGCTGGGAGCTGGAGAAAGGGCATAGGCCTCCAAAGACTCTCTAGGCCCATGGGTTGGGAAGCCCAGGAGAGACCAGAGCTGGCAGGAAAGCATGCTCTAGAAGTGTGAAGACCAGGTGGTAGCTAGGGCCTTGGGCATCTTTGCAGGGAATAAAAGAGGACATCCTGGTTGCTAGGAAGTGGCACAGGGGGCTGCAAAGCCCTTCATTCTGGGTGTCCGAGACTGAGGGGAAGAGTGTCATGTTTCTTCTTGGGCCAGCTAGCAGTAGACCAGAGGATAAGTGAGGGCATCCAGGGGCTCAGAGTCCATTCTGAATGTTCAGACGTCCTCACCTCTCTCAGCCTAAGCTCTGTCTCCACCTGCCTGGGGATCCTGACTATAGACCTGGTGACTAGGTGTGTTCTACCTCTTGGTCTGGGTCCAAGAATTGCTTCTCTTCTCATTTGTTTGACCATGTCAGTGCTGAAACCTGATTGGACTAATGTTAATATTTCCAGCCCTACAAATGTGCCATCATTTGACTCTCCGTTACTATTCCTAGTGGTTGTGATAGGCCAGGCACTTTGGAGTCTTAATCACCTTAGGACCTCTGCCACTTAAAAGCAGAGAGTTTTGTTTGTTTGGTTGGTTTTGGTTTTGGGGGGCATGCAGTGTTTGTACAGTCTCATCACCGGACCTTGCCTCTCAACAGCAAGCCAACTAGTAATCATCCAATCATAATGCAATCATCTCCTCAAAGCCCCACCTGTGGTTGCAAAAGGCTTGGAGAGGACTTCTGGATAAGAAGCATAACAGTAGAGGTCCTCACATAAGATCTCAGCTCCTTAACAACTGTCCTGTAGGAAGCTCACTGCCCTTATTCACAGGTGGACAGCTGTGGCTCACGGGGTCTAATGGGCCACCCAGGTCAGAAATGCCCACCCTAGCTGCTATCTTGGGCCCTGAGGTCCATGATCACCATTCTTGTATTTGTGCCTGGGTCCCTCATGTGGCTCTCTGTGTGTCTCTTGGGTACTTTGCAGAGGAGGACTGGCAGCTGTATCTCATCTTACCAGGTAAAGGACTTGGTGTGGAATGGCCTTGTTGATGTGGGATGATAGTTAGAGGGTAGGATGGATCATTCACTCAGAACTTCACAATCTAACATCTCATGACTCATAGTCTCTGTCCCTTCCTGTCTGGTGGGCCATGGCTGGGGTTCTGTGGTTTCCCCTGTGTGAACTACCCTTCCTAGAACTCGGTGATACCTGTTAGTGGAGGCTAGCATCCCACAGACGATGCTACCCTACAGCTGCTTTGAGAAAATACTGAGAAATGAGCACAGGATAGGTGTCTTTTGCTATTTACTTGCTGTGTGCTCAAAGAGGGGAAACAGAATCCAGTCCCTTGAGATACAGAACTTGGTTCCCTGGCCAGGAAAGAGCACACCACACCCCTTCTCCAGGGTTAAGGCCACTGGCTTCTGTCTTTGGCAGGTGGGAGGTGAATTTCTGCACCTGCTTAGGCTCTGCTTCCAGGAGCCACTGGAACCCATCAGCATTGCCAGGAAAAAGTGGTATTGTTTGTTCAAGGGGCTGTGATTAAGACCCAGACACCATGTCACAGTTTGAGGCCAACTTGAGAAATGCATCTTTAAGACAAGTGCTATGGGCCTGGCAGTGACCTGAGAAGGGAGAGGAGAAATCCTGGATGTTCTACCTGAGGGAACTGGTAATGGGTCCCTTGTTTACTTGGGGACACCAGTAACACTTGGAATCAGGGAGTAATGGGCCACAAAAAGCCAGACAGACAACAAAGTGGAGAAGGCACCTGAGAAAACATGGGAAGCCACCAGGAGCCAGAGAGAGGGAAGAGGGCGCTCGCCCTGTCCCTGCCAGTGCCCCAAAACTGGGCACAGGGAGTGGCCTTTTCCAGGCCCTGACATCCTGGGGCTCGCATTCCTAACCCCTTACCCTGGGCTGAGCCTCTGACCCCAATCCATGAGGTCAGGGTTGTACTGACACCCAACAGTCTCCCAGGTGCAGCAGCCACCCATGGGTCCCTGTGCTGTCCAGTCATCTAAAGGAGGACCTAGCATGGGAGGTGTTTCCTATGTCCCCCAGACAGCCGTGGGGGTGCTGTCCAGGGGTCCGACACTCTGTGTCCCTTAGAGCAAAGTTCTCCTGTGGCTTCCAGGCTCACCACACTTTATGGGGATTCTGCTCCAAGATTACTGCTTTACAAAGGTCCTAAGAACTGAGGAAAGTTTCTCATGATTCTTCCATTTATTACTAGTGCTTTTGCTTTTTGGTTTGACTTTATTTAAAAACTGACTTTAGAAGTATTTGTCTCCTGTGAGCATATATATCCAACAGTAAGGCCTGATGTTATTATAGGACTTCAGGGAGCAGACATCAGCTCCCTGAGGAGACAGAGAAGGTCACAAGAAGCAAGCCTCCCCACAAGAGCAGCTGTAGGAGGCAACCAGAACAAAATCCAAAGAAAAAGACGGAACAAGTTTTGGTGCTCAGCCGGCTCTCCGTGATTACTTCTTTGCATTTTTCATTCATATTGCAATGCTACATCCCAAACCAGCCTGGTTATCAAAGTCCTGAGTAGGAAATCTTTTTAAAATATAGATTTCTGGGTCTGCCCTGTAAAGATTATCATTTGCATCTATAGCCATACCACCCTCAATGCACCTGGTCTTGTCTGCTCCTGGAAGATAAGCAGGGTTGGGCCTGTTTAGTACTTGGATGGGAGATTATCATTTGCTTGGCCTGGGTTGAGCTTCCAAAGTGAGTGTGAGTGTGTGTGTGTGTGTGTGTGTGTGTGTGTGTGTGTGTGTGTGTGCGCGCATTTGCATGCGCATGAGAGCACTTGAGCACACCCACACATGGTGCACAAGATATGTACCGTCCTTACTCAAATGTGGGGAGCACTAGAGTTGACTTTGTGTCAGGATGAGCCTGGTCTGTAACTGCAGTGGTGTTTTGGAGGCTTCTTCAGAGAGGGCACTTCCTTTGCTGAAAGGTTCCTCTGACATGCAGGCTGAAGGTGACAGAAACTCTCAGAAGGCACTGAAGAATGCAAGAGAGGCTGAGGCAGGGAGGGCCTTAGAGCCAAGTGAATAGGTATATGACTCCCCTAGGCTAAAACCTGCCAGTACCCCGGCTCCCTTCCTCCCAGGGCCTTGTCTTTGCCTCAGCTCTGTGAAAATCACAGAGTGGTAGCATTGGGATTGCCACGTGTTCTTCATGCCCACACATATTCTACAGACATGCCAGAGAAGGAGGGGCTCAGGGAGAGAGGGGACCCCAGGCAGACTTTGGCATCCTGCTGGGCTTCAACCCTGGGACAAAGCCAGGCGGATGAAGAAGTGGGCGACACAGGATTGTTACTGACTCTCCCATCCCGGATGCAGCCACTGTCCAGGAAATGTTGTTTACACTCCTGGGAGGAGCGTTCACTGTCCTTACAGAGGGTTCTGGAGCTTGGGGGCCTTCTGCAGGGATGAACATTGTTGCTTTACTTTTCAGGAAAATGTGTGCTCCAGGCCAACCTTGTAACCATCATCAATGCCCTCTTTGAAATGGTCCTGTGGGCGATATGATGTATCCAGGGTTAGAAGCATACACACAAAAACTAGCAGGCCTTCCAGGAAGCTGGCTTCCGCCACTCAACCATTCCAAATCAAAAGGAAAACAGGAAGTTTAGGCAATGTATCATGATAAACTGTGATTCTGGGTGAGATTTTAACAGTCACTTTATTTTTCCTGTAAATACATCTTATGAAAGGTAAAATACATCATAAAATGCATTCCTAAGCAATCTACACAGACTATTTTTATCATCTGAGTTCATTACAGCTAGCTGAAGGACCCCAAAATGAAATAATTCTCAACAGGTTGATGTCTGAAACCAACCTTGTAAGACAAACATAGTCTGAAAGCGAACAAATATTCCAGATTTCTGCAATAAACACTCCACAAGTGGAGTTCCCCACGACAAACCTCCTCCCAGAGCTTACTGTCCATAGTGCGTGGGGCATCTAGAACAAACAATACAGTGTTTTGGGAAAATTCTTTTCTTTTAAAAAGCAGCCATCGAATTCTTTTGATTTTACGACAAAACTTACATAATCATGGTTTCACACTTGACTTAACTTGCAAAGTAATAGTTTTACAAACACTCCCTTAATCTCTTCCCCATTTAAAAATAGCCTCAATGCATCTAGGTGGAAAATTTGTATTCTTTAATTTCTTACTGAACTACTGCCCCAGCCTGGGGCTCTGCTCTGATTGTATATTCCAGCCACAGTGGGGTCAGAGATTCCCATGGTGGGGCTGGGGATATAGCTCAGTGGAATAAGCGCTTGCCTAGCAAGCGCAGGGTCCTGAGTTCGATCCCCAGTACCGCAAAAAAAAAAAAAAAAAAAAAAAAAAAAACAAAGAAGAGATTCCCATGGTGACCAAGCGATGAACCTATAGTATGACTCAGACTGGTGTGTTGAGTAGGAATCGACGGGCACGGACCACTGTGTGCCAGGGGAATGAGCAGGCCCACGGGAAGGGACGGGAGCAGTCTTTGTCCTTGGGGCCGAGACAGGACGTAATAAGGAGGAAAGATTTATATTCAAGGTCTGTCTGGCCTGGCTGGAGCTGACCTGTGTAGAGGAGCAGAGCCGTGAAAAAGCCAGCAGGCTACAGCCTGGAGACCATCTGGAAAAACAGGAAAGAACTAGAAGGCCCTCTTATCTTACTTTCCAATTTACCAAACTCACAAGCACACCTATGGTGTTCTAAATCCTGGAAGAAGAGGGAGCACACGCTGTGTGTGTAGACACAGAGCAAGGGAAGCTAACAGGAAGCCTCCCTGAACCTTCCCACTGTGCATGGTGCAGCTCTTGGAATATGCGTCCATCACCTCAGTGGGGCTGGAAACTCCCACCCCACGCTTCTGGCCAAGACCCTGGCTCGCAGTGTCTGAACTGTGCCTCCTGTCAGTCCCCTGCTTCCACCCTCACTGTGTTCCACACAGCACAGTGGCCTTCGCCTTGGTCACCAGGCCGGGGGCAGGGTTGGTGGGGAGGAGACACACTCCCCTCTTCTCCGAAAGCATTCATTAGGAGTCCTCAGGGGCGGCTGTGCCCAGCCTCCACCCACACCTGCCATTTCCTTTACCTACTGGAATATCCCTCCTGCCTCGGTCCACGTCCGCCATCAGTTCTCAGGTCCTCACTGCTTCCCCTGCAGCGGCCTTGAGCCCTCTAGTGGTGGGTGAGCACACTGTGGATGTCGAGATCAGCTTGGAGAACGTGTCCGCTGTGCAGTCTCTCAAAGCTCAGCTGCGCAGCTTCAGTTTTCCAGTTCAAGTAAACAACACTGATGCACCGACGGACATTCTGAGCATAGAGGTGACAACAGGTGAGTGAGAACCCCGCGGCTTTAGGACCGATGGCAGGGCGTGTAGGGAGAAAGGGGGCATCACTTGGGAGGTAAGGCGTGGCTTCCCAGCCTTCCAGGGTAAACCCTGCGGCCAGGTCTCCTTATTATAAATGCTGACCACAGGTTTGTTTGGTGGTTTCTGTGACTGTTGTCATACACTGGCTCTGAGATATGACCAGGTCCCTCAGGACAAACTACTGGATCCTCTCTCTGGGCATCAGTAATTACAACAAGGACTGGTTCAGGATATTAAACAGGAGCAAGTTCCCTTCTTTGTGGCATCATAGATCAGGAAATAGGAATCAGGAAATGGATCAGAAGTAAGACACTAGGCAGAATCTCACAGATCATGGATTAGACTTTTGGGTTGCTGGGTAATGAATGCCTGGCAGTGCCTGAGGGTTGAGAACC
>PVLD010000843.1:217796-241825 GCA_004027595.1 Dinomys branickii
GGGGGAGGGAAAGGGAAAGGGGGAGGGAAGCTATGGTATCCTTTATAACCTAACTGCAGAAGCTCCACACCATTAGTTCTGCTGCATCCCACTGGTCACCAGGTCTACCCTGGCACAGGATGACGGGGCCCTAAGAGGATATGTGTCCTGGACACAGAGGCTGGTGGCCATGCACTCCATGTCCAGGGTCTGTTTATCATCTCAGACATCAGTGACCATCTGCTGTTAGATGCGACCATCCCAAGGGTGCCCTAACCATCACTGTCACTCAGCAGTCACCCCATAACCTGCCACCACCTTCCGGGTATCACACCTGGAGGCATGGTGATGCATATGTTCATCCTGAGCCCTCCTAGAGGGCAATGTGGAATTGTAGTGGGATTCCCTACCTGTGTAGATGCTTCCTACCTGTAACTTAAAGGTGATTGCCTTTTCTCTCCTCTCGGTTGATGACAGTCTGCACACCGACTGGAAACGAAATCTGGTGCTCCTGTGAGTCAGGCTATGAGTGGCCTCAGGAAAGATGTCTCCACCAAACTGCTTGTCAGGAGCCTGATAGTGTCTCCTCAGGGAATCCCTGCAGCTGCCTGAAAGGACTCCCTCCCCAGGGCCCTTTCTGCCAGCCCCCAACAGGTAACTGTTCCTTACATGTTTGTTGACTGGCTACTCACTTGCTTTTTCTTATTTTTCCAATTTTTAGCCCAATTTCATGTTTCTCAGTTGTCTGTGTTCAAGCACTAACACAAGATTGTTGTTTCAGTGCTTACCCTGAAAATGAAACTCAGACTGAATGTGGGTTTTCAAGAAGACCTCCTGAACACATCCTCTGCCCTCTACCGATCCTACAAGACCGACCTGGAAAGAGCAGTAGGTTTTGGCCCCAGCCACCTCTTCACCCCTTTTGGGCTTGGCATTGAAAGGAACAAAGTTTATCAAAACCCACAAGAGCTCAGCCATCAAAGGAGGATCAGGCACTGCAGGGCCACAAACTGTGCCCAAACCCCAGAGCAGGGTGTCTTTGAGCAGGGCTCTTGGGCTTGCACCCAAATCCAGTACCATGTGTGCTGTCCCCTACTGAGGTATAAGCAAGGTGACTGTGACCTGTGTCCTGCAGGTGTGGAGACTGCGTGAAGACTATGGGACCTTCACAGGCTCAGCTTCATTCTTTTTACCAAACCCTCTTCCCTCTTCCATTGGGGTCCGATGGTTGTCCCCGCCCTCTCCACTTCCACCCATCTCCTCTCCTGGCCACTTTCCCAGGTGACACATCTGCACACCTGCTCTAGCATCTGCTTCTCCAAGAGCCCAGATGGACATAGGTAGTGTGACTGCTTCAAAGATTTGCAGATGCCAGAGCTACAGGATATATCTGAGAAAATCTTAGCAGGCTGCTGAGGACCACGTGCTTCCAGATGTGTTTCAGCTCAGTGCATCCATCTCTGGCCAGCCTCTGATACATGTCTCACTTGCCTTTTATTTTTCTAGTTCCAGGAAGGGTACAAGATTTTACCAGGCTTCAGATCAGTGGCTGTGACGGAGTTCACGTAAGAAAAAAAACTATAATTCACTTCTTTCTATTTGATGAAAAACCAGTATGTCAGTGAAGGAGGAAAAAAACCCTTTACCAGGTGCCATGTGGGGCACAGAGTCTGGATGAGGGGAAGTAACACCAGATGCAGGAGTTAAGACAAGGCAGAGAAAGCACTGAGAGGAGGCTCTTCCTCCTTGTGGCTAGCTGTCCCTGCTGAGAAATCAGGAGAGGAGAAAGGTGTGTTCGTTTGATGCATGCAAGAATTTTGCAAACAAACATAAAAGCTTGTAGTCTAGCGAGTTTAGAATCATAAAAATGAAATGACCCCATGGAACAATGCCTTCATTCTGGAAAACCCAGCCAAGAGTCAGGACAGCAGGATGCCAAGCTCCAGCAATGAGTTCCCCTGAGCTATTCCCACCCCTGAGGGGTCTGCACTCTATTTCAAAGACTTAGCTGCCAGTCTTGGGAGTCAGAGGCCTGTCCAGGAGCAGTAGGATTTTGCCTTCGCTTTACACCAGCCTGGCTGCTGGCCTGGAGCCCACGAGGCTGGGACCACAATCAGCAGGTTCTGGACTGGGACTGGGGCTGCCTCTCTCCCCGTGATCAGACTGTGGGCCTCTGTCCACCGGTTGCCACCTGACAGCATTTTTCATTTGCATTCCCTGCCTGTGAGAGTGAGCTCTGCCTCCAGCTGAGTTTCAAGACAGGTTTCTGTTAGTGATTCCTCAGGGTAACAGTTCCCTGGTGGTTGCTGTGATTTTGTGTTCCCAAGCAAATAAACTCCAAGAAGCTAGACTCTCCTAGGTTAGTTACTGCCTCGCTGAACAACTGGTTTCTCTCCAGCAATGGCAGTGTGATTGTGAGCTACCAAGTCACGACTACAACGCTCCCCCCTGGACTAATCCAAACGGCCAACGAGCGGGTGCTGCAGAGCCTGAACCAGACCTACAAAGCGGATGAAAACTCCTTTCAAGGGGTGAACAGTAAGTGACACCAGCTGCATTTTCCCCATGTAGCTTCCATGCAGCTTAGTAGTGGCGTCTATGCTGCAGCCAAACCTAGGCAGCCACACGGTGATGAGGGGGTTGGGTGCCAGCCCTTCCTCTTGGGCCACTCACTGCCTGCCAGCCTGGCTCCCATCCCGACCCTGGAATGCAGGGTTGAGGGGGTCAAAAACATCCAAGAAAGTAAGGCTAACTTGGAGGTGGGAGGTGCTCCCAGCAGGTGCTGACACCAAACAGGCAGCTTTATCCAGAGCAGAGGGTCTCAGCCTTCCCTTGCCTCATATATGCAAGGGCCAAGGCCACCAGAGGACTCCCATGCATGGGAATGTTCCAGAGCAATCGCTTTAGGGCCTGTGTAACGGAGTATATATATATTTTACAGATTTGTTTTGGTCTTTTTGAAACAGGGTCATGCTACGACCTGCAGCTTAGTCTGGCCTTGAGCTTGCTTTGTAGCCCAGGTCGGTCTCAAATGCACAACTTCTACAGATTTCAAAATACGCCAGCATGGAACTTCCAGGCCCAGAGGGCCCACAGGCACATGCACGGGAGTGCGAGGACTGGGGCATCCCAGGAAAGCACTGAGACTTCTAGGGTGTTCCTTGCTGCACAGGCACACCATAACAGAGTATTTTAAATGCATTCCTTCTATTTGCAAATGGAGTATAGCATGAGTCTCTGGTGTGCGCGTGAGTGGGAAGGCCTGTGGCTACTTGGGAGCCAGGAGGATGAGAGATGAAGGGCAGGACCACTGGCAGCCATCCTGTGTTCGTAGCTCCAGTCTGTGGTCTGGGTGAGGGTGGTTTCTCTCTGGTACTGAGGACACTGGAGGAGCAGATGGAGATAGGAACCCCAGGTCAGGAGTCCGGTTGGCCTTGTAAGGGGTTTCTAACCTGTGCCGGTGTTGTGGAGCATCAGGTCCTTTTTAACATAAAATATGCAGAGTGTAAAACTGGCCCAGGAAACAGGAGAGATCTCGCCAGCTCCGTAACAGGATGAGATAGCAGAGCGTACATTCAGAAGACACAAGGCAGCTAAACAAATCAAAGCAGAAGACTGAAGAGAAGGGAATACAAGGCCTAAAATATGGGTTCACACAGCACAGCCTCAAGACCTGGCCCTTGCTGGCCCTGACATCTGCTGGCAGCGAGGCCGAGCTCTCATGCTTGAACAGCGCTCTCTGTGTGGGCCCAGGGTGCGCACATGAATCTCGCCACCACACAGCCAGTAATGTTCTTTTCCCCAACACGCAAGTGACAACAGGGAGGCTGACGGAGGGCAGACAGCTCTCTCACAGTGAGCAGCACAAGGTCAAAGCCTGGCCACTGCCTTACAGAGGCACGGATGGCCCGTTTGTTAAGAATTGAATGTGATGGTTTAAAATTTTTATTTTAACCAGGGGCCTTGAAAAACTGTTAAGAAGTATTTATACATCCTGGTATTTTGACTAGAACACCAGCCCACTCCCTCCACAGTCATGTGATGTGATTTATCACTGTATTTATAGGGTATCAGGGTCTGGGCGGGCATCCAGCCCTGTAGAAGACCTTGCTGAAGCCCCCACCCCTCAGCACATATGGCTTGTGAAGGACGCCACAGTCTCCATAGGGTAGCCACATGCTGCGTGAGCAGAGTTCACCCAAAACACACATACGAAAAACATTGTGTTTTATTTTTATTGGGGAAATGACTCAAAGCAGGGATTCTGGGGGAATTTTACTACCCAACCAGTAATAACAGCCACAATTTCTCAAGTACCCTCCCAAGGTCACTCTGAGCAGGGGAGGGGAACTATTGTCCAGATGCAGGGAGCTGAGGCTTCTTGAGGCTAAGCAGGCCTTCCAGGACCCATCGTCACCCGTAGGAAAGAATCAGGATTCAAATCCACACCTGTCAGTCTACAATGTGCCCACTCTGAAGGGTCCATGTGGGTCTTTAGAAAGTCTTGCTTCCCAAGCAGGCTTTATTTATTCCTGATAATTAATTTGTTTTTCCATTTCTAATTCACCGAAGGCTTAGGTCAAATCTCTGAGTGAATCTAGGCTAAGGGTTATTGGTGAGAAGCCACTGCTTATTCCAGCCAGCAGCTGGGCAATCTCTATGTTGGTTAGCCTGTGTCCTTTTCATAAACAGTGGGGCAGTTTTCTCCCCAGACTGTTTCAGATATTGAAAAACTGTTTGGGATCCCCATTCCTTCCATTAGGAACACCTAAATGACCTAAGGACACATGGTACAAAGACCCGGGACTGAAACCATGTCCCTCACAGCTGGCAGGTTGCACCTTCTGCAATCTCTGGTGGCAGCCCAGGGGCCTGAACAGGGAAACACTCTGGACGCCCGGGGCACTGGAGAATCCTGGTCTTGGCGGCACTTGCTGAGCAGTGTCCACCATGTTTATTTGCTCCAAGATCCTAATACCCTTTCTTGGAATTTCCAGATGAAACCAAGATATCCACCATCCCAGCAATCATCTTTGAAGGGGACACGGTGGTACTGGAGTGTGAAAATGAGGTGTTGTCCTCCAACGTGTCCTGGCTGTATGGACAAAAGGGTTCCCCCTTCACCATACTCCAGAACGACAGCAGATACTCCATCTACACCACTGTGCAGCTGACCTCTGTGTCTCGGCTCACCATCATCAACTTCACCAAGGAAGATGAGGGTGAGGAGCCCCAGGGTGCCGCCAGGGCAGGCTCAGACTGTGTCCCTGGCTGTTCAGAAAGAGGTTTCCTGGCTCAGAGCTTCACCATATAAAACTTGTCTCATGGCTTTTGTCTTTGAATGCTTTGAGGATGAATTGATTTTTATTTTGTACATAACATTATTTTGCTATGAATGTTGTACACTAAATTTGAAACATTTACAGTAGATTTGTTGAGCTGGAAACAACATGACAAGCCACACATATCTAATATATGCAGCTAGTGAGTTTGGACACGGGTGCACTCCTGAAGCCATCAGCAAGCCAGGAGTGAACTCGTCCATCGATCTGCCACCAGATCTTCCTTTGCTTCACTGCAGCGCACCCCTTTGCCTCTCCTCTGCTTTCTTGCCCACCCCAGGCAACTCCAGAAGTCTAAATCTTAATTCAGAGACTTTTGATTGGCCTAACACATTCTAGAATTCAACGACCCCCTTTTAAACCAAAAGTCAACAGTCCTTCTCCTTCATACACAAAGGAGCACTGTGGACCTATCTATGGGTCGCACCACATCTTGGTTAATTGCAATTTCACCACAAGGCTAAGTAGGATCCCAAAACTGTCCACGCTCTTCTGTTCTCTAGGGCTTTCCACTGTTGCCTCTTGCAATCCTACCCTAGTTTCTCACTAGCAAAATCCCTGAGTGTGCAGCCATGAGAGCCTCTCTGCTCTTCCCTTCAGGGCCCCGGGAATATCTGCATTGATCAAGTACCCCTGAGCGTTCCTGGAGAAGCATGTGGACCGAGTCTCAGGGGCCGAGAACAGGGAGCCCTGTGGAGAACAGCCCTGTTACAGGAGCCGGTCGGCCTCCTCTAAGGGAACGCATATGCGCAACAATAACAATAAATGATCCATTATATCCTTTGCAGGTATCTACGCTTGCAAACTGGTAATGGATATCTTTGAATTTGGGAACGAAAAGTACATCAATGTGACACCCATCAAGATTTTGGCAAATGAAACAACAGAAGTGAAGTGTGACAACAGGTCCACGTCACTGAGCTGCTGCAGTGAGAACAAAGTGAGCTGGAGCGCGATAGAGTGGAGGCAAGAGGGCAACGTGAGCATTCCGGGTGTGTGCCCCCCCCATACACTTTAGCGCAAAGGCCGAGCGGCAGGGAGGGGATTCAGATGGTTGCTTTCTTCTCACCTCCAGACCTAGAAAGAGTACCAGGTTTGATGTCAACTGCAGACTAGCCACTGCTGAACAAAGCTGCAAAGGGCAAGTTCGTAAGAGTCACACCTTGTTATAGATCCCAGCAGAATACCCAGAGGGGGCAAGCCTGGTGAAGTAATCCCATGCATCTCCCTCTGGAAAAAATAATGGTGTTTCACCTTCCTGTCTTCTCTGTCCTTGGCCAAGAGCTAAGGATGTGATCACTGGCTTTGCACTGACTCTGACTTGAGCTTCTTGGTCATGTCTGTATCCTGCTAGTGTCTACCAACATGCGCACATTTACGTCAATCTTGTACCGTCTCTCTCTTTCTCTCCTCTCTCTCTCTGTTTTCTTTCCTTCAGAGGAGATCTAACCTGAAGTTTCCACCCCCCAGTTTACACTAATGTAGGGTGATAGTAATAAGGAGGAGCGACAATCGTGGCCGCTCTCTGTAACCGTTTACGATTAGCCCATGTGCTGTAAGAGTTTATGATTGCTTTTTAATCACACGTAAACTTGATCACCAGTTTGAAGCGGGCATTTTTATCTTCAGTATGAAAGTAAAGACATTTGAGTCCACATTAAATGACTTATCCAAGGTTGTCATGATATAAAAAGAAAATAATTAGGACTCACCATCGATCTTGTCTCACAAGGTATTACCCATCCTGTGGCCGGCACTGGTGCAGGCTGGCCCGGCAAATTGAATGGGAGAAGTTTGTTTTCTACCTGGAAACCATGTAAGGTCAGTCAGGTTATCTCTTTTAAAAACAGCAATGCTATGTGCTCATCTCTGAAGAAAAAAACTAGAATGTGGCTTTGCCCATGAGGTTCATTCATGTGTGAGCCTTGGTTTTACAAAGCCTTTGCAATTGATGGCTTTAACTATATACCAAGAGATCAATTTATATGCAAATTTTCCTGAGCACATCTATTCTGCAAAGCAGGTTCACCTACAGAGTGTCCTAAAGACTTTAGAAGAATGGGAAAGACATAGGGAAACTTGAAAATACCACACCTGGGACATTCAGTCACTTCCCTGATTTTAAGGAAGAGGAGGTGTAGGCATCCTGCAGGCAGTGCCAGATGGCGGAGATATCTTGCATGGTTGCTGTGGTCCTGCCAGGGAAGCTTTTTACCCCTGGAAGAGGCCCCCAGGAGAGGAGCCAGGAAGTCTGTGCTGCAGTGCTCAGCACCCCCTCTGTGACATTCCTAAAGCCTAGGACCCAGGGCAGGCTGAGTCCATCGCAGAACAATGGTTTTCCTGCCACAGGGCCACTGTCTGGGGACCTGGCTGTCAGTTGTCTGATGAATTCAACCTTTGCTCTGACACTGGGCCCTTTGCCCGGCTCTCTGCAGCTCTTTCTGCAAACATCTCACTTTCTTTTAGCACTCAGTTTTCCAGGAAGGAAGTACGGAGCACAGTGTGTTGCCCTCAAGCTTTCCGAAGCTGAATATGTGAGTGTCTTCTCACTTTCAAGCTCTTTTGGAACGGGAGAAAACTGGAAGTAACCAGCAAAAGGAGACTTTCCGGATCTGTTTTTGAGAGTTTTGTTTGTTTTTTCATTTTTGGAGACAGACTTTCTATGTAGCTAAGAGTGGGCTTGAACTTGAGATCCTTCTGCCTTAGATTCCTGAGTGCTTGGATTACAGCTGTACACCACCTGCTGAGAGTTTCTGTTTTTGTGAGGAATAACGAGTGAAGATCTCCCACAGCACTGACAAAAAGTGGAGAGATCATTAAGGGTCTCATTATTATCATACAAGTTATTGTGGTTGATTTCATGCATCTAATTACAAGGCATAATCAAAATGTACAGGGAATGTATATTTTTAATAATGTATTATTGTAAAAGCCACATTGTTAAGAACAAGATACGTGTGCTCAAGCAAAGGGGACCTTTAAAAATAATATTCTGAGGGGGATTGAAGACAATGTGTCTTTTACTGCAATATATTTTATTTATTTATTTATTTATTTTTATGTGGTCTTTTTGAGACAGGGTCTCGCTATGCAGTTCATGCTGGCCTTGAGCTCACTTTGTAGCCCAGGCTGGTCTCAAACTCACAGCAATCCTCCTGCCTCTGCCTCCTGAATGCTGGGATTACAGGCATATGCCACCATGCCCGGCTGTAATACATTTTAAAAATTTAAACATTCACCACGTATTTTGATTACCTCTATGTTTTCAATGTTTACATTCAGCATCTTGGTTTCTTCTCACCCCTGATGAAAAGCGGCTGCCACTGTCATCCTGCACTAGCAGAGGCCTGGCACACTGGGTGTTTGTGAGCTGCAGCCTTGCACCTGTGCCTTCGGCAGCAGGCACAGCACCACTTGTGGGCCCCACTTAGCACCTTCCATGCAGTGCCCGGCATTGCTTGTCCTGCAGCCCTGTAGGAGCACAGTGTGCCCACATTCCCCCAGCTCTACTCTGTGAAAAGTTTGCTGTCCCTATGGAGCCTGGTCCCCTCTGTGGTGATGAGATCCAGCCTGCCAGCGTGCATGTGCTCCTTGAGGGCCTGCAGGCTGCTGCTTGGTGTCCTTGCTGACAGCAGTTTTTACTTAACTGTAGAATCCATTGTTCAACAAAATCATATTGGTTGTCTAATAGGGGTTTTTCTCATCCTGGGCACAGATGTTGTTTGCAGCCCAAGCCTCCTTGTCTGTGAGTTGTCCTGTGAGTTGTCTTGCGCATTGTGGGATGCTTGATAGCCACTGAGCTCTACCCACCAACACCACTAGCACCCAGAGATGCCAGGGCAAAAACTGCCTCTTACCATCGCCAAATGCCCTCTTTGGAGGCAAAGTGCCCCAGGTTCTGGTGTGTGAAGGAGACCAGAATACAGTGACTCTAGCTTAAAAGAAGTGAGAGACTTGGATCCCACCCCCAACCTAGCTTAGTGTGATAGGAATTTCTATAGAGTGTCCTGGTTTATAGACACACAATATCCACAGCCAGAGCTTGCCATTGAAATCCCAGGTTCTTGAGGGTCCACAACCAAGTTTCTCCTCCTCTGAAATTACTCTGTCTCCTGGCTGAAACATCCTTCCCTTTAATCTGTGTAGCAACATGCTGGTATCCAGCCTTCTCCTACAGAAACTTCCTAGTACACATCCTCATTATTTCTGTGCCTCTCTGTTCCCATCCCCTCCTGCATGGCTTGCTATCTTCCTGTTAGTTGATAGAAAAGCTGGCTCTTTAAGGTTGAGTGAAAGTCAGCAGGAAAAGGGAAGGGGACCGTGACGGGGTGACCAGGCTTGGAGAAGAGATGCTGCAGACGTGGTGAAGGCCCAGGAGGAGACTCCATTTTTGAGAGGAAAGATGTAGAATGAGATTGGGAGAAGGTGAAATATAACCACACTGTGAATAATTGTCATATACTATACTAAAGAGATTTTTTTATTTTCCTTTGTACCCAGTGGTAAGATTTTAAAGATAAAAGGAAAAGAGACACTCAGGGCTACATGTTAGAAAAGTAATGTTCAGGTAGCATAAACCATAGATTGAAGGGCAAATAACTGAAGATGCAGGCCCAGCTGTAATAGTTTCCAGTGCTCAGAGAACTGACAGTGGCGTTGGGGCAGTGACCTTGGGCTAAGACAGCAATGTTTCAGAAGTGCAATCAAAAGACCCCTTAGCACTTCTGGGAAGGACAATGTGAGGAAGCGAAGGTCGTTAAAGGTGACTGTAAGATTTTTAGTCTGGGGGGGTTGCCAATGGCAAAGGGAGGAAACACAGGAAGACATCCAGGTTTTGTCTGGGGAAGAATAAATCGCACGTGTTGAGTTGGGGGTGCCGGACATGTCAAGAGCATCCTTGGATGTTCATTTGTTTCTGAAGTTTCCAGCTAGGGCATTTTTCTTGAAAACAGTGGAGGTTTTTTTTTTTTTTAATCTTTTTAAATGTTTTAGTGGCAACAGTGGTTTTTAATGCCTCAATTCAATTTAGTTAGTATCAATCCAGTCTTAAAGTATCATTTCTTTTCTCCCATTTCACACTGTCCAGGAAATCATGTAACAGAAAGCTTTACTAACTTGATACTATTTTAAAGTTGAACCAGTGTTACTTAACGCCTCATATAGAATAGTGTCAGTTCAGTTGTTAAAGTCTGGTTTCTTCTATAAAGCATTATTCACCCAATGCTACGAACATTTGCCCACCTGTCTTACAAAGTCAGGGGAGATCATGCAGACACAGAGTGGCTGTGGAGGAAGGATGTGGAACGCGTGGACCACTTCCCCCCAGTGAATATCACCACTCTGTATTCTAAACATGCACTGATTGTAACAAAGGAAGGCCAGTTACAGAGATCTGAGGAGAGGCGGGAGCGAAGCATTAGAGATGCGGCGGATGGAGGAGCGTGGCGGAGGGACCAGAGGAGACAGATGTGCTGGTGGCCAGAAGGGTCTTGGCACTCAGGGCAGATCACTGTAGGAAGGGAAGACTTAAGGGTCCCTGAGGCCGAATGGAAGAAGAAGGGGAAAATAAAAGGCACAGGAGGGTAAAGGATGACGGGAGGCCCCGGGGAGCTTGGAAGACAGGGTTTTTCACAGGCACGCGGAGCGGTGAGCCTCACAGGGGTTGGGATATCCGTATCTGTGAGCCAGCAGATGGAAATAGGGTGATGCGAGTGGCAATTTGGGAACTAGGAGGGAACACTGGCTTCATGTCAATTGAAATATTTCACAAAGCTGAAAAGCCCGACTTATTCCTGCAGGAATTGAGAGGCTTATTCTTTTCTCTTTCATTTTCTCAGATAGTGTGAGAAGAGCGTCTTAGGAAAGAAAGGCGGCGGACAAGGTGGGAGGGGAGAGAGCAGAGGGGCAGAAGTAGGAAAAAATCAGGCACAGGGCAGCCTGGAGCCCTAGGCAAGGGGCAGTATGGTGCGGAGGGTATGAGGTCTCTGGGAACGGCAAGGAAGGGCAGAAAAGAGAGCAGTTTTGTGGGGCGAAACTGCTGGTGGCTGAGAAAGCATGAACATTCCACCAGACCATACTTGGTGTAAATCAGAGTCATCCAGCGGCAGAAGTAAAGGAGTCTCTTCTGTGCTTGCAGGACATGAAGACCAGGACCTCGACTCCGGCTGCAGCAGGTACACCCTGCAGGCCAACAGGACCCAGTGCCCAGTGACAGTCAACTACACGTGCGAGTTCAGCAGCAGCCATGGAGCCAGGGGCAGCAAGACCATAGAAGTGACATTCGTCCCTGTGGGTAAGAGCTCTGTCCCTGAAGTGCTGGCCCTGGAGCTGTCACACTCCTCATGAGCCACCAAGAGTACTGTGGGCAAAGAAAGCCGGTTCTCCCTGAGAGTGAGAGCTGTGGCTGGCGCCAAGTGCATACTGGGAGACAGGAGAGATTTCCCTCTCTGCCATTTAAATTCAGATGGAAGATTTTTAAATTGGGAAGGACAGGGCTGAGGAATCCCAGCTATAGGGAGGATGGGCTACACTTTTCTATCGCAAAAGGGGACAGTGGGGGGTAGTTATGGGCTCAGCTCTGTCCTGTTACCTGGAGTCCATGAGAAAGCCCTAGGGACACGCTTCTCCCCCGCCAGCAACTCCTTCTTCCCACCGGAAGTCCATCAGCCTGATTCCCTCCCCCACTACTGAGTTCCCTGCTCCCGCCTCTCCCATCTCACCAGTTCCATAAATAATGCTGCGGAAAGCTTTAATAACTTGATATTTTGTTACTATTTTAAAGTAGGAACAGTGCTTTTTAGTCCCTCAATTCCATCTAGTCAGTATCAATTCAGTCTTAAATGCACCGTTTTTCCCACAAAGCATTGTAATCTCACCCATAGCTGCAAATGTTTGCCCATTTGTCTTACCAGGATGTACTATACAGATACATCATGAACCCTCCTTTTCACAGGCTTAGAGAAAGGACTGCTGAGAGCAGCACCCGTTACACTTATTTGTGCTTTCTGCATCTGTGACTTAGTGTTTGTATAACGATCAGGTCAGGTTCCTGCGGGGCTGAGTGATCTCCATAACTCTCAGTCACTCCAGACACTCATGCGCTTGTCTAGGGCAGTGACGAGTTCAGAGTGACCTCACCCTTACCCAGGTTCCTCCCTGCAACTCTACTCCTATGTGAAAACCTGCCCCATGTCTTAAGGGCATGTTTATGCTTTGCTGAAAAAACCCTGGTCTGGTAGTGTGGTTACCAGACAGGAAGATTGGGATTCCACAAGCCTTTGCAGTCCGCTCTCAGAAGCAGCTAAGCTCTAAGGAGCTGCCTCTGGATCCCCACGGGCAGTGAGGGCCACCTAACACCCCACGTGGGTGGCTCTGAGCTGGATCTGAGCACTTGAACTTCAGCCGCTGAAGGCCGTGATGGAAAGCCCTAATTTCCTTTGATTATGATTGGAAATAAGATTTTACACTGGACAAGTGGTCCAGGACAGTGGCCTCGGGGCGTGAAGCTCTCCTCCTGTGGAAGAGGAAATTGGATGGCGTTCCTGGAAGCTGGTGATGTAGAAGATGAGCTCTGAGAGGCGGGGGAAGATAGCAAGCTATATTATACACAGTGACCCCCAGTGTGGGACTAGGGGATGCGGGAGGGGCCAGGAGGAGGAGGTGGTGAAAATCTTCAAAGCGTGTTCTGTGCGGTTCAAATCTGACAAAATGAAACCCATTATTAATCTGTGTAACAAATTTGAAAAGGCAAAACAAAGTAATGCCGAGGCCAAAAACAGTGGGATAGTCGTGTCAGCTTTTATGTTTCTAATGGTCTCACGAACATTTTAAAAGAAAATTTCTCATGAATCTGAGGAACTTTTCAGAAAGTGTAGGAAATACAGTCAATGATAAGTATATAATTCTCATTATGTAATTATATAGAGTTAATGTTAAGGGGCCTATATGTCCCAGTTTGCCCAAGATAATGCATATGTAGTGACTCAGGCAATAAAATGTTATGGTTCCCCAACTGAAAATGTAGTTCCAGGCTTCACTCTGGCTTATTCAGCCCTGACAGTAGAGTGGATCTAACACTAAGGATAGGGGACATGGAGACACAAGAGAAAAGGCTCACCTTACAGGGCTCCCAGCATTCCAGAGAGATGCTAAAGTTGGGGAGCACCATGGGATGTGGAAAGGTGGGTTACAAGAGTAGACAGGAGGTGGTTCCAAAAACCTAACCTGATCTTCCCAGAGGCATCCGCAGGAGGTTGGAGGGGAGCTGAGGTCAGTTCAACATCCCTAATGTGCACCTTTCACCCTGCTGACCATCAGGAGATAACCCCACCCACAAAGGGGAAGTGCACGAGCTCTTGAGGCACACGACGGAAGGCAGCACAGTTCAGAGTGCCACCAGCAGCAGCCTAGCAACCCTGAAATCCCGGGAGCAGCCAGGTATCAACCGCGCGGTGACCTAGTGCAGTTACCGCACCCCGCGTGCTGTCTCTCTCTTAAGTTCTGCTCATGTCGATGTCACTGAAATGATGAAACAGTGGACTTGTGCTCAGCTTTGTTTTGTTTGTCTCATTTGCATTCTTTCAGCCAAACTAACAATAACCCCGGACCCAATTTCTGTTTCTGAGGGACAAAGTTTTTCTATAAAATGCACCAGCAATGTGCGTAACTATGATGAGGTGTATTGGAACACTTCTGCTGGAATTAAGATACACAAAAGGTTCTATGCCACGAGGCAGCATCCTGGCGGAACAGAGTCAGTGCTCACAGTGCAGACATCGACCAGGGAGTGGAACGGTGAGTGGACGGCCCCACTGGGTCATGGGAAGCTCAAAGGGACAGATGCCACCCTTGGGTCTGCCCTGGATGCTTATGCTGGCCTCTCACAGTGGATGGAGCAGCCTTTGGGGATGACAACACTGCTCCATCCTGCAGATAGGGGAGATGAGGCTTTGCAGTGATATCACTCCTGTACCCCAAGCCAGGAACCTAGGACTGGAGCCAGTATCGCCACCACCAGAACCTGAGCTCTGGCCATTACATTAAGGGTACTGCTCCCCTTAATCCTGGACACTTGAGAGCATCATTTGGAGATGGAGAAGGGGCTCACACATCATAGTGCTCATGAGGCTGACAGCTCTCTTCCAAACCTTCTCATCCCTGCGTGTGTAGAAATTTCCATTCATTCCCTGGGTTCGTGGAGGAGCCTTGCAGTAGAAATTGGGAGACCAATTTGAAATCATATTCTACTCCTAACCTGGTATCAGCCCCTTGATTGTGTTTAAGCCTAAGTGCATATTTAGGGGGTCCTTGCTGAGTTTGTCAGGTGGATGGAGAACCAGGAGGGAGATTGGTCAGGCATTTGCTCCTCTGTGTCTGGGAAGGTATGGTCAGGGAATGCTAAGCCTCCTCTTGGCCTCTCCAGAATTTCTTCTGTGCTTCTCATTTCTTTTCCTTCCCTTCAGGAACATACCACTGCATATTCAGATATAAGAACACATGCCATGAGGCCACCAAAGATGTCACTGTTCACCCACTGCCTCTGGAGCCAAACATCATGATTGATCCTCT
Organism: Dinomys branickii; assembly: GCA_004027595.1. Taxonomy (NCBI): domain Eukaryota; kingdom Metazoa; phylum Chordata; class Mammalia; order Rodentia; family Dinomyidae; genus Dinomys; species Dinomys branickii. The sequence continues at coordinate 232,685 of PVLD010000843.1, forward strand.
GGAAGCCACTGGTTTGTGCACGGATTCTCATCACTTTAGGTGCTGCGTGGAGGAGGATGAGGAATACAAAGTGATGTTCGAAATGGAGTCTTCCTTCTTTCCCGCTGGTAAGACGAGGATCACTGACCTCTTGGGTAGAGAGACCGTCAGGATGGAACAAAACAGATCCCATGAGCTTACATGATTTTGCTTTGTGGTTTGAGGCAACAGCTACCGAACCTGGGAGGGTGGGTCCGTCCTTCATAGTGCGAGCTGTTGAGGGCAGTACTGAGACACCGTCATCGTGGGAGTCCCCAGCTGTGCAATCTGATAGCCTCTTTCTCAGCTGCAGGAGAGACATCAGGACTGGAGATGGAGCTCAGGGTGAACTCTGCCTAGCACACAGGGTGCCCTGTGTTCCATCTCATTTATTGCCTGAGTCACTGCATATGCAAACTAGGACATATAGACCCCTTAACACTAACTCTACATAATTACATGAAGATAAGAAAAGACCCACGAAGAGGCGGGTATAAACCAACACGGTGAAGGCAGGATGGGTGAAGGCAGGATGGGAAGTAAGTGCACAGGGCATCAGGGGCTTTAGGTAGGTGGAGGGATCCAAACACTGCCAGAAGATTTTCTCACAGAACCATGTGAAACACATTCCTGGGGAAAGTCCGGCTAGGCTTACTGATGTTGGGTCATCCTGATGAAACCTGTGCTTTGGACACTCATGTTGTGACTTCCTGTCCTCCATGTCTCTATCTTTAGCCAAAGAAGTGAAGGGAAAGCAGGTATGCTACAAATACAGCTCCACGCCAAACTCAGTCTCCCGGTGTCCAAAAAACGTCGATGTGTTCTGTCACTTTACAAATGCTGCTAACAGCTCGGTCCGCAGCTCCTCCATAAAGCTGGCTCTGGTTCCTGGTAAGTGCCTTTTCAACCGTGACTCACTCAGCCGTCCATTTGCTAGAGACTGGAGTGGGGAGTGAGGCGCAGAAGAAACAAGTCCTGTTGGGAAAAGCAGGCACAGATTGTGGAAGCAGCTTTGAATGGAGAGCAGTGAAGGCCGTTGGAAAGGCAGGAGCAATAACTAAGAAACTGAGTGACTCTCACACAAGGTCACTGGCAGTAAAGAGAAACAAGAATTCAGTCTCAGACCTCCCCAGCCTGGCCCTGTCTCCTCCTTTCAATGGTCCCTTGTGTTTCCATTTTCCAACCCAGGGCAGAACGTCACATGCAGAGACCCTGCCATTGGCGTCGGGGAGCCTGGAAAGGTCACCCAGAAGCTGTGCCGGTTCTCGGACCTCCCTAGGAACCCTGGCAGCACCACTGGTGGTATTGTCACTTACAGGTGTGTGGGCTCCCGATGGCAGGTGGAGAGGAAAGGCTGCATCTCTGCCCCTATCAATGGCCTGCTCCGCCTGGCAGAGGTGAGCTCTCTGTGGGAACTCATCCGCCTGGGCAGATTTCTCACACTTGGGAAAATGGGCCAGGGCTGCTTCGCGCTACTCCAAAAGTTACTTTTGTGTGTATTTCCAAAGGAGACGTGAACCTAGAGAGGTTTAAATCCAATAAATCGGACAAAGCAGGTGTTCTGTTCCAAGACCAGCCAGGACCTTAACCTTGAGTTCTCAGTGCCCCCAGGTCCAGGGCTGCCAGGGGCAGTGTGGTACCCTCTCTCTCTCAGCCATTTCCTTTAAATGATTTCAATGCCAAACATCTATAATATTTTTAGAAAGAGGAGTAATATAAAAATACGATTCAAAGATGAAGTAGTGGAGCTTCGTGCCGGTATAGGTCTGCGATTTCCTTGATCCTTATCAGGCACCTCTATTTCTCAAAGTAGCCACCTTGCCTTAGTTGGAACCCAGGTGGCAGCTATGTAGCAGGGGAAATTCCTTTCTTTTGATGAAAGAAAGGTACGTCTGCACTTGATGTATCGTGTATTTGAGACTCCTGCAACTCCGTGGATTGCCATCAATAGATCGCTGAGTTACAAGTAGCAGGGTTATAAAGAACAGTAATATCTTTAGACAGCCAGTTCTGATTATCTCACTACTGGAGAAAGGAAGAACTAAGAAATACGGGTAAGACTGATTTGTGTCTTAGCAAATTAGCCTCTTTGTCTCCTCTTGTTTCACATCAAATGCATTAAAATACCCACCGAGTGCAAAGCATAATTATAGATGTGGGCAAAGTAAAGAGATCAAGCCACATTGGCCTCTGGTTGATAAATAGCAGAGACTACTTACTTATCTGCTACCTGAAAGCTTCGCATTTGTGTTAGACCTTGATGGTTGAAAACATGAGAGACACAGATCATCCCAAGCAAGGAAGGTAGAAGTTATAATCTGAAGCTAGTGCTGTGAGCTGTGGGAAGGGATCAGCAGAACTCAAGGGCTGCAAGAGTCACATGTTTTTCCTTTGCTTGGGCTTTCATTTGCTAGGCTTTGATCAAGAGCCCCTCTCAGGACCAGAACCTCCCTGTGTACCTGAAGAATCTTTCCATCAGCACAGGCAGGGAGGAGCGAGAGATACAGTCATCCCCTGGGAGTCTGGGTGCCATCATCAACATCCTGGACTTGCTCTCAACAGTCCCATCCCACGTGAATCCAGAGATGATGCAGGTGAGGCTGGGGCTTTGGGCTCACCCGTTCACCCCTCAGCACTGTGTTCAACCTGTCCCCACGGCAGCGTCCTCTCTGTCTCTTGTAAAGTGAGAATCTGGGTATTAGAGTCTGCCAGCTACAGCTTTAGGATACCTCGGAGTGTTTCCAGAATGCATTTGGGGGCCTTAAGAAGATTTCTTTAGTGAATCTCTGCTTTAGTTTCTTTAGTCAAATAGAATGAGTTCCTGTGAGTTTTCCAAGAAAGCTAGGAATGAAAGATTTTCAGAATGTGTACAAAGTAGGATTCAGGGCATGGCAGAGTTGTCTGAAACTTTCCTACTGGGGACTTGCTACCCTCCAACAGCCTCTACAGAACTCAGAGCTTAGATAAAACCAAACAAAACAGTAACTCCATCTGCTGGCCTGCTGAACTGGCCTGAGCCGGGGTGGGAGGGGGTCCTCAGAGTCATCAGGTGCCCAGGGCAGCGCCACAGTCATGGTCCGGCGCTCCTCCTCTGCCAGTTCTTCATCTCTCCTCTTGCTTGCACCTGGCCATGCAGTTTCCAGAAAGAGGTTATTTTGGTCTCTTAGGGGCTGAAAGGACTTTGTGGGTTTGTCACTTTCAGGATGTGCTGGCTACTTTGAACATCATCCTGGGTGAGTCCGTCCTGGGAGCCTGGGAGGCCCTGCAGCAGGACCAGACCAGCCAGAGCTCACAGCTGCTACATTCGGTGGAGCGGTTTTCCAAAGCCCTGCGGCCAGGAAACAGCACCTTTGCATTCCTCCGCCACCCCAACGTGCAAATGGGGAGCATGGCTATCAAACCCGGAAACGCCCACGTCTACCAACAGAACTTTCACTTCCCCAACTCCGACCTCTGGGGCGACGTGACCATTGAGAAGCATCAGCTGGGAAATCTGCAACCGGAGTCATCAGTTGTCACTGTGGCTTTCCCAACACTCAAAGCCATCCTCGCTCAAGATGCTCAGAAAAAGCCTTTTGCAAACAGCTTGGTGATGACCACCACCGTCAGCCACAACATCACAGCGCCTTTCGAGATATCCATGACTTTTAAACACAACCATGGACCAGGAGGGCAAATAATGTGCGTCTTCTGGAACTTCAGCCTCTTCAACCATACTGGGGGCTGGGATAGCAGAGGGTGCCGTGTGAACAGCGTTGACAGGGACAGCGTCTCCTGCACCTGTGACCACCTGACGTCCTTCTCTATCCTCATGTCCCCAGACTCCCCGGACCGGGGTTCTCTTCTGGAAATCCTGCTGGATATCATTTCCTACATCGGTTTAGGCTTCTCCATCCTGAGCTTAGCAGCCTGCCTCATTGTGGAAGCGGTGGTGTGGAAATCAGTGACCAAGAACCGGACGTCCTACATGCGCCACGTTTGCATTGTGAACATCGCCGCCTCCTTGCTGTTCGCAGATGCTTGGTTCATCGTGGCGGCCGCCATCCAGGAACACCACTACCTACTCAACGACACAGCCTGCATAGCCGCCACCTTCTTCATCCATTTCTTCTACCTCAGTGTGTTCTTCTGGATGCTGACACTGGGCCTCATGCTCTTCTATCGCCTGGTTTTCATCCTGCATGATGCAAGCAAGTCCACGCAAAAGGCTGTCGCCTTCTGTCTTGGCTACGGCTGCCCGCTGGTCATCTCTGTCATCACAGTGGCAGCCACCCAGCCACGGGAGGTCTACATGAGAAAGAATGCCTGCTGGCTCAACTGGGAGGACACCAAGGCCCTGCTGGCTTTTGTCATCCCTGCCCTGATTATTGTTGTGGTGAACATGACCATCACTGTCGTGGTCATCACCAAGATCCTGAGGCCGTCCATCGGGGACAAGCCTAACAAGCAGGAGAAGAACAGCCTGTTTCAGATCAGCAAGAGCATCGGGGTCCTCACCCCGCTCCTGGGCCTCACTTGGGGTTTCGGTCTGGCCACTGTGTTCCAGGGGAGCAATGCCGTGTTCCATATCATATTCACCTTGCTCAATGCCTTCCAGGTAAGTTCTGCTGCCAGGACCTGGGGGAGATTTCAGTCTCCTGGGGCAGATGAATGGTGGAAGCATAAACCGGCCTAGGAATGGAGAGCATTTTGTGGGGAGGAGGCCTCAGCCCTACAAAGCAGTACTACAGAACTCAATGAGAGCAAAAGGCAGGGCATATTCCTCTGCTCCGAGGGACCTGTGACTCCTTGTCACCCACATAATTTCACAACAATATGCCAGTCTCTTCCAAATACCCTGCTAATGCAAGCAGGAGGAGAGTTACCTCCCTCAGCCCCGTGTTATTATCCGAGACCGTCTTAGTGTAGCCTGTTAGCTCCAAAGGGAAATGCCACTATTAAGCCAGGTGCTGTCTCCAGCGTCTCTAGAGGAGCTCAGTGACCTCCATCTTGGTGAGGACACCCTGATTGTTCAGCACAGTGTCCCTAGAGAGTGGTGAAGACCTCTGCCCACAGCAGGGTCCCCAACGCCATCTGAAGTAAAAGATGTGGCATACCACATGGTTTCTATGGAAACAGTTATTGAAGGGTGAAACAGTGGATGTCTGTGAGTGTCAGGCAGCCTGCTGGATAATTATATAAAATGGAGACAGGCCAGTCTCTGCTCTCCTGTAGGAGGTCACTAGTGAAAGTGCAGGCCACTCTGCTAGATGAGCTGTAACACAGTTCTACACAACAAGAGGGGTCCGAGGGGCGGAAAAATTTGTCCAAGTCTGCAAACTCCTGGGAGTTGTGAGGAGGCAGACGTTGCTTCCTGGATGCTTGTGACACAACCCTGCAAACCCTAAATCCTGCTTCTGGACTGGTGGCTCCAAACTCTATGGTTTTTACTTAATAATCTTTGAGCTGTGCCTTCATTGGAAGGAACCAAATACTTCATCCCTGGCCCCAAATTCCCTGCAGGAATGGGTGGGGAATAGCTTACCCAGCAGGACAGAATAGCCAGCCATTCCTATTAAAGGAAATTAGAAAATGGTCTCCTAATGTCATCCTGTTGGGGCCCTTAGTGTGGCCCCTTGACTTATACCATAAACTCAGGTGGGCACAAAGCAGGACGAATTCATCACCAGGTAATAACACATCCTATTTCACTGGACAGTGGACTATGATTAAAACTGGATTTTCTTAATCCTTTCCCCAGGGACTACTCATTCTACTTTTCGGCTGCCTGTGGGATCAGAAGGTAAGAACACTGACAGCTCTGTGTGTCTAGAAAAGTCAAGTCGGGCGTGCCCGAGGCGCATTGAATTTATGCGGCTTCTTTTTAAACAACACAGGTGCAGGAAGCGTTGCTGAACAAGTTTTTGCTGTCCAGACGGTCTTCCCAGCACTCCAAGGTAACCAGTCTCTCTGAGGGCTCTTCCCCTCACAGCCTCAGGTACTCTGCTAGTGTGAGGAAGTACAGGACTTTTTACCTTGGACTCTTATTGGTGCGGTTAAACACAAACCACTCTACTTCCATACATAGTTTTGACATAGACGACTGAATAGTTTCTGTTTCTGGCCTGTTCTGCTTCTTAAACACAGCTACAGAGCTATCATTAAGACACCACCCCCACGTCTTTAGGTAGGTAATTAGATGACAGAGAAGCTAAACTTGAGGTTGTCATTAAACTTTAAATGGAAGGCAGTCTTCAGGGACATTCAGGATATTAGGGAAACCCACCTGAGCAAGAAAAATGGACAGAGTTTTCTGTAGCTTATTTGGAGCCACAACTATTGTCTGAGTCAGTTTCCTGGTGACTGCACAAAATAGCAAACACCTGCAACTTAAAGGAAGAGAGGGTTGCTTTGACTCACAGTCCATAGTCAGCTTCAAAGCGGGCCGCGTGGCAGAGGAGGGTGAGGTAGAAAACTCTGCTCAGAGCCTGACCATCAGGAAGCAGAGAGGGGAGGAGACACTGTGGACCCCCTCAGACCATGACCCCAGTGATCGCCATTTGGGACCGGACCTACATCTCCTAACAGCAAGTCAGCAGACATCCCTATAATCCAGTCTTCTCTATACCCAGCCTACTGGGCACAGGAGGCCGTTGGGGAGCATCTAGATATCAACCATAACAATTGTCCTTGAATATATTGAGGTATCTTTCCCATGTTAGGAAATCCTAGGAAAACCTACCAAATAATAAAATATACACTTGAGCCGGAGGCGTAGCTCAGTGGTAGAACATGTGCTCAGCATGCACAAGGCGCTGGTCCACCGGCTTGTGCCAGTAAAAGAGAAAGAAAAAGGGGAGGGGAGGAAGGAAACTTACATTTGAAAACTACTTTTCTAATACAATTAGGTCCCAGCGCCCCCACGTGGCTGAAGGGGTAGTGTTAGACATGCAGGCGTGCAACCACTAGAGGGCAGCAGACCGTTCCATCTTTTTTCTTTCTTCTAGTCGACGTCCCTGGGTTCAACTACACCCGTGTTCTCGATGAGTTCTCCAATATCGAGAAGATTTAACAACCTTTTCGGTAAAACAGGTACGTAGTGACTTCTGGATGGTCCCTGATTGGCTTAGATCCCAACAGTTCTGGGCTTGACTTGAAATGGCTTCGTTTAGGGTGGAAGTGAAATAAAAGACCTTGCTTACATTTTTACAAGTCACCAGGGCACTGGTAGAGACGGCAGCAGCCTTTCACGGGTAATTAACAATCAGGCATAAAAAGCAGGAGTAGGAACGTCTTCTTCCCTGCGAGGCAAAGGTACAGGCGGGCCATGCCTCTGTTACCATACTTAGAAAATCCTGCTACAGGACTCCGCTGAGGGTTTGCTTCCTTTCTCTCCTTTTTGTGGAGTCTGCATGTTTACACATTGACATTTATTTTAAATTTTCCATACAAGGAATCACCCAATTAGCTACTCTATTAGAAACGCAGTTAATATTGGAGACAGGAAGTAGACTGAGTGACTTTGGGTGGTGGGTTTCAGCCACTCTGATAAATGCGAGGCCCTGTTTCATGCCACTGCCCCCTACCAGAAAGTAATTCTTAAAACTCTTTCCAGCTTTTTGAGACAGAACAAACCTCAATACTCCAAACCAAAGCTTTTCACAGGAAGGCAAATTTTGAGATTACTAAACTTAGCATTGCTAAACCTCCAGAGGTTTTGTTTTTTCCGAGTTATTCATCCAACTCATTTTGAGAGTCACTGATTCAACCGCTTGGGAAATGATCACGTCTCCAGGGTGCATTAGAACCACTGCCTTCTGCCAGCCCTGGCATTTACATCCGTGTGGGAGTGGGGATAGTGAAAACTCTATGAGATGATTCTGTGGAATCAGAATCACATAATATGTAGGGCCAGTGGCGTGTGTTCCTTGTTTCTGAATCAGGCAGATAGAATTTGGGGTGCAAGCTTTATCCCCCAGATGCTAGGGTCTGAGACGCCCAGTCATTGCCTCTGGATGGTCTCTTGGGGGTCATCGCTGCCCCCCATGTTGGCCTAGGGAGGTCCATAATCACTGTGATTTTGGTTTATGCTGGCAGCAGTCCCCAAGGGCCCCCCAACCAGTGACAGGGAACTTGTTAGCAGCAGCAGCTCAGCAGTGTGATGGTAGGGTGGGCCCTTGCCCTCCTCACACCCCCACACACTCCCCTCTCCCTGCACCATCCTGCCACTCTCCGCTGGCCTTGCAGCACCCAGCCTGCCCTCCCATCAGCCTGGCGCTGCCCTGTGGGTCGCTGTCTCCATCTGCTTCTTTCTGGTCTGCCTTTCCCTCCCCTGTGATTTCTTGTGCTGTCCTTTTCCTCCCTTTCTAAGCCTTTGCCTCCAGTCTCTCCCGAGAGCATCCCGGTGTCTCCTGAGCAGGGTCCGGGCGGTGCATGTGGTGGCATGGGGACAGGTACTGCCCGCCTGGAGGTCTCCTGGCTACGGGAGGAGGACAAGCGCTTGTCAGCCTGGGGCTTGCTTAGAGCAACACGCCTGTGCTGGGTGTTCTCTGGCTTCTGGGTAGGGAGGAGAGTGGAGTGGCTTTGGTTCCAGGCTTGGCGAAGTCACAAAGGCCTTGGCCACAGGGGCATTAGCCAATGCAGTCCACACTGGCTCGGCTGTGAGCCTTAGGGGCTGCTCTGTCTTTCAGGAACATACAATGTGTCCACTCCAGAAGCAACCAGCTCTTCAGTGGAAAACTCCTCCAGTGCTTACTCGCTGCTCCGCTAAGCTCTGAGAACCGCAGCCGCATGGCCTCTTGGAGACAGCGGAGAAGAGACCCAGGCAGAGAGGGGACGCTCTCCGCGGGCACCTGGGGGCAGATGCTGCAGAGACTTTTCCACCAAGATTCGTTCTTCTGTAAAGGCAGAGGGAAAGGAGTTGTTACGACTGCTTCTGCTCCCCACCCCGCCCCTCCCGTGACACCCAGTGTGTGTAGTATTTAAGTGAACCGAGCACCTCCCGAGGCCCAGCTTCTGTCTGTACTGTAAAATAGAGGTCTACAGAGACATTTTCATTACTTGCTGTTGGCTACAGAGATAAGCTTTGATTAAAATAATAAGTAAAAAACTAGTACCTAGGAAATACTTCAGTGGAGGAAGGAA